>VWPU01000783.1:0-113332 GCA_013398955.1 Callaeas wilsoni
GGGACGCGGGGACACACGCGCCGGGGATGCCCGCGCGCCGCGGGGGCTCCCGCTCCGGCGGCGGGGTGGGAACTCCCGTCGGGAATCGGCAGCCGCGCGTGGAAGCGAGCGGAGCATCCCGAGCGGCCAGCGGCGCCTCTCCGCCTCTCCGCCTTCCCCTTAGCCTTTCGTTTTCCTCTTTTTATTACTTTTCGTTTTCTTTAGTTTTTTTAACTTTTTCTTTTAAATTTTCTTTTCTTTATTTCTTTCCCCTTTTTGTTCATTTTCCGAACCGCCCCGACGGCGCGGTCCTTCACAAGGCCCGCGCCAGCCCTGGGCTATTCTCGACTCCTCTATTGCCGGGACCCAGCGGTCCCGGGAGCCGCGGTCGGGCACCCCCACTCCTGGAGGTGCCGAAGGCGCTGTGAGTGCGAGGCTGGGAATACTCCGTAAAATAAAAAAAATTGTAAAAAAATTAAAAAAAAAAAAAAAAGAGAAATTAAAGAAAATTACAAAACAATCCCCAAATTTAGCACAGCCTCGCGGGGAACCGCAGAGAACGGCCCGGGCTCCTCCAGAGGGCAATGGCGAGCCGGCGCCGTGCCCCGGCGCCGCGCAGCCCCGACGGGCTGTGTCCCGGTGCTCCCCGATGGGCTCTGTCCCGGCCCCCGCGCGGCGGGGAGCCCCGGAGGGCCGTGTCCCGGCCCCCCGGCCGTGTCCCGATCGCTGCAGCGGGGTCTGCGGGCGGTCCCCCCCGGCAGCCGCCCCGCTGCCCCCCCGGCGCCGCCGGCCGCTCTCCAGAACTGGTCGGGCTGGAGGGGTGAAGTCCCAGCTCTGCGTGATTTGCAAACATGAGTAACTTACGATGACTAAATTAAACCCTAAAATAATAATAAAATGCCGGGCTTTATTTTGCCGAACTGGTTTTACCGGCTTTGTGTTATGAATGTTAATTATTAATAACTTTGGCACTAAAAAGCAGAGTGGTTGTTTTCCTTTTTTTTGTTGTTTTTGTTTTTGTTTTTTTTTTTTTTCCTGCGCAAAGTCCGTGTCTTGGCAGAGCATGTGCCAAGAACCACCGGTACAAAAAGGATTAGTGTGGGGAGATGGAGGCTGGTGAAATACAGGACGATGCCCAGGAAGGGAAGGGAGGCACCTTCCCCATTCGGAGGTGCGGGGCCGGGAGTCCGCACAGCCCCCTCGGAGCAGGTCCCAGCTGTGACTCCCATCCAGGGCTTGTGCTCTAAGACTCTGACAGCCACTCTGAGCATCCAAACTGAATGCAAAAGGTTTCCAAACATCCCTTCTAGCTTAGTTTCAGGAGAAAGCCCCTGATGCGGAGGTTTGCAGTCCTCTGAACATTGCTTCCCCATCAGTTGTTTTTCATTTGTTTCCTCTCGCTGTAAATTTGTTAATTTACAGATCTCCCAAGCAATGCAGCATTTTCCTGGTCCAAATTTCAAACTCAGGATCACTTGAGGCCAACATCAAAATTAAAATCACATCCTTTAGAAATAGGAGAACAAGAATGCTTCAGAAGCAGGTAAGTGATCGGATATCTTTGAAACAAATGCCAGAACTTCACGGGTTCCAGGAAGAGAAGGTTTGAATATTGCAGACTGAAATAATACAGGTTTGCTTTCACAATCTTTCATTAAAATAGATTTGATTGCCATGTTTCTAGATAATTCTGGCAGACATGTGTGAGGTATTTGTAAATTTCATGTTAAAAAGATGTGTCCCACTTTCCTCTGAGTCTTGATTTTCAATTGTGTAAATGTTGGCAGGGTGCTTAAAAAAGTGAATGTTTGCAGGCATTGGTAAGTCTAATGACACCTGTATTTGAATATCCCACACATAATGATCAACACATTCTTTTATTCACTAATGAAGCACACTAGTGATTTCCTCCCTTAAATGATAAGGACTTTTGATTTTGATTTAATGGTCCCAAGTGTGGAAATTAAATGCATTAAGTTTGCAACTGCTTGCAACTCATGCTTTCCCAGCCTACATAACAACCTAAATGCTGTTTTCCTAGGACAGATTTATTTTAACGTGCCTTCTGTCACCAGCTGACCATTTCTCCGAGTCTCAGTTTGCTCCCAGTTTCCCAATTTTCTCCAAAACTTTCCTTCCACTAACTCAGAACACAGCATGTTTCTATGCTGTTCAAAGCCGACTTTAGGGATTGCCTAACTCAGAGAATTGCACAGAATTTGTGTCCCTCTTGCCTTGGGATGTGCAATGACATTTTTCCAGATGATGCTGTGCTGGGACAGAAAGGAGCCTGCTGCAGCCCTCGCTGTGCCAGACTGCTGTGGTCTCTGTGTGTTTCTCTCCCTCCCTAGGTAGGAGGAGGAGGAGGAGGAGGAGGTTTCTTCCACATTTACCACATCTCACCGTGGGAGTGGGGCTGCCCTAGACTTGCCACTGGTGCTGCTCACCCATTCTGGCAGAAGAATTATTACCTGATGCAGACAACTCGTATCAGTGGCCAAAGCGCAGAGCAGAGTAAAAATGACCGAGTGAAAGGCCTTAGTGTCCAGCCTGAGTCAGTGCTAAACTGGTCACCTGTGTGTATAAACCACAAAAGACAGAAAGAAGCCAAGGAAGAACACAGGTTTCTGGAGCAGAGACAGTCCTCAGGAAATGGCATCACACGTTGAAAAACATTAAGAACATCAACAAGAAGAAAAAACAGTCGAGACGATTGTGCCTGAAACAAAGACCAATCTGTTTATCTTGATATGTTTATTTTAAAGCTTAAGTTCGGAACTCGATTTTCAACAAACTGCCTCTCAGGAACCTCAGCGTGCAGCTTATCCCCTTTGATTTGGCTGCCTGTGGGAGCAGCTGATGGCATCAGGGACTGCAGACTTTGGGAGAGATGGTGCCACAGTGTCGTTGGGGTCAGACAACAAGGTGCTTTCCTGACATCTCTGGTACTGCAGTGTGTTATCCCTGCAGCAGGCTGCAGCAGGTAGGCTACAGGGCCAGGAGCTGCCAGGCTCCCTGCTCCACTCCTGGCACAACATAATGAAAGGAGAACTGGGAACAAGCCCGTGATGCTGGGTTACATCCCGTAAAATCCCTGTTGCTGATTCATCAAAAGCAGCGATTCCATAATCCTTGGTGCTGTGCTGCGTTTTACCCTAACAAGGTTGCTGGAGAGCAGATGAAATTCGAGGATGTGCAGCATCTGGAGGGTTTCTTATGTCCCATGCCACCCAAACTATCTGCACTGCAGCCAAGAGAGAGGGAAGGTGTGAGAGCTCACACATACACCTGCTGTGCAAGGCATGCTCTCGACAGGGATTGTGCAGTGCTGGGGATTCACCCTCCTCCCACAGGACCTCTGCTCACCAAGGAGGATGAGGCTGTCCAGAGCCAGGGCCACCAAACTGCCTTTTTGGGCTCTCCTTCAGGGAGACTTTTCTTTGGGGATCTCTTTTCTTGCCATGTATTGTGTATTCCTCACCAAGTGCAACTGAGCTCAAGCTTTATTTATCTGTTTCTGCATGGGTTACTTTGTTTTTGTTAAACAGATATAAACCCCTGCTCAGCTGGCAGTTATAGTTGTGGATTATTGGTACAGTGCAAAGGGCACATCTCTGAAGGCTGTGAGCAGTTCCAGGCAGGTTTCAAGCAGCAGCAAGTGCGTGCATACACAGATGGCACATGCACACTCAGGGTCATAAATGTTTATGCCGAGAATGTCAGCAGTGCCTGTGGTCAGATCTGTTCTCACCTGCCTTTTGAAAGCCTGGCCGTACCTTCTGGATGATTATTTTACTTTTCTAGGAGGTATCTAAAAGGCATGTGGATGTGGGACATGGTTTAGTGGTGGGCTTGGCAGTGATGAGGTCAGGTTGTGATTCCCACTGAACTTCCCCCAGGGTGGTAACTCCTGCCTGAGATTCCAGAGGTGCTGATTTCCCCATCCAGTATCTTCCGCTCAGCCTCACCAGCCCCTGGTAGAGGCAACCACTGCCCTCACACAATTTAGTACCACCCAGGATCACTTGCATGCAGCAACTTTCTGCTTTCAAACAATCCAAGGGTTGTTGAACTCCTCTAAGAAGCAAAAAATACCTTGAGTCGTTTATGGAAAACAAAGAGCTTCTCTTCAATTTTTTTTTTTTAAATCAAGTATAGGCATCCTTGTTTTGATGGGTTAGCCCCATCTCTCATTGTTTTTAACGGGTTTGCCCCATCTTTGAATGTAGATGTTCCCCAAACTCTAACAATGACTTAAATGAGTGGCTCCCACAGTGGGACTGGTGCAAACAAGAACTCCACAATAAGCATCTTTTTCAAAGTCCTCCATGTAATGTGGGGACACTCACACACAGCGAAGAGGATGAATTCTTGTTTATTTGTTTGTTTGTGATTTTTTTATTTCTTTGCATGCATGAGCCTGATGCATTGTATTTTTCCAGACCCAGTGGACGAGTTGCAGAAAAATAGAGAAAACTTGAGAAATTACCAGCTGCTAGCTAACCAGATGGTCCCCACTGGTGGGTGATAGGTTTGGTATATGCTAGAAAATGCAGGGAAATGTATCTATGAGAAGACCAAGTTGCTGTGTTGAGCTGTCTCTGAAGAAGAAGCCAGGAACTTGGATTACTATTCATTTACCTTTCTTCATCCTTCTTTGAGACCAGATTCTCTCATTATTATCTGTGTGGCATATTTAAGGCATTGCTGTCCAGCAGCCTCTGGAACTTCTAATTTATCTGTGTCTCTGGAAGAATCCCTTTTTTTGCTGCAAGAAGAGGTTTTGCTCTTTGGTGATCTCCCAGTCCTCTCAATCGCTGTGGAAAAACTATGCAGAAGAGATCTTCCCCATCCTCCCTGGCCCAGGCCTTTCTTTCTCAGTATTCCTCACCTTTTAAGTAGCAATCTTTAACCATTTATCTCTGATAATAAAAATGAAGCACCTTACTACAGATCTGGCTTCCCAGAACATTCCCAAGCAGTGGCAGTATAAAATCAGTTCACCCCTCTCTTGCCTGCATAATTCCGAAATGGAGCGATGTCATTAATGGAGCAATGTCCTCACTCCTTTAATTTTCCTTGTGGTTGCTGAAGTGGATGGGAGCAGGAAGATTTTGGCACACCTGCTCTGATGTTTGGTGATTCTTTTGTGTGTTTAAAAACTGGCAACATTTTGCTACTAGGGAATTTCTAATACTGCAGAAATTCATGTTTCAACAGCCACTAAGGAAAAGTTGGCTGTCGCTGCTTGAGGATTTTTGAAACCTTTCTCCCTGGTTAAGTGCCGAGTTTCTTTTGTTTGACTAAAAGTGGTGCTTCTGAGGAATGTAATCTGAATTGATAACATGCTTCCTAGCAAAGAATTAAGGTGCCAGATAGGAGAAAAATAGAAAATACAGGAGATAGCTGCTTCTTGTGCATAATGCATTTGAATTTGCGTAAGAGAGCTCAGCAGCAAAGTGCTCCTGAGTTTAACCAGAAGTATTTGCAACTAGATTTGTGCTAATAAGCTAGGCAATCACAGGACAGTAAACAACACCTCTGCCATCTTTCAATGGTTCCTCCCACTCAGCATTGTGGATAAATTGACCTGGACAGCTGATTCACCCAAGACGTCTTTCTAAACTATTTGCTATGCTGAAGTCAAGAACATCTGTTATTTCCCTGGACCAGCATCCAGCAGAGGAAATGATTAGATAAATATTCCCCTCATTTGAACAGGAATAAAGACATTGTAGGAGAGCACTGGGAGAAAGGACCAGCACTGCCTGCTCTGAGAATAAATACCAGGCTTTCCACATTGTTTCCATAAATGCCTCCAGCTTTGCTCCAACGTTAATGGACCAGCAGGAGCCCATTACTCTATGATAACAGTCCTTTGCTCACTTAATGAGAGCAATATGGCAACTGCTCTCGGATTTTTGACATGGGCACTGCATAATGATGGCATTGCTGAAGGGCAGTTTTCGTGGCTGCATTTCTTCCAGAGAAGCTTTTTGGCGAAAAGCGTGCCCAGTCAAGAGGCATATGGATGGCTGGTGGCACGAAACAGTCCCTGCCCTGGGGGACACCTCGCCACAGGTGCCCTGCACCAGCAGAAGAGTTTCAGGTGCCCATCCTCACTGAATGTGAGATTCACTGCTCACTTCATGGGCTGCCATCAAGCAGATTGGGCTTGCAGGGCCCTGAGACGGGGGACAAGAAGTGCCGTAGGAAATCAGCAATGAGAAAACATGGGGAAGTTAATAATGGTGCATTCTGAGCAGGGTTTGAATAGCATGCAGTAATTGAGGCCCGAGGCCACGCTCTGCACAATGAGGAAGAAACAAAATAAGGAATAGCTGCTCATTAGGCTCCAGATTCAGCCAGTCTAAATTCCACCTAAGTCTTTGTGCCAAGTGCTTCCTACTGGCAGGCGCTGGGCCTTCGGGGATGCCGAGTCAATGGGAAGCCCTAGGTGGAATTTAGTGCAGGGATAAATCTGTCTGACACCGAGCAACACCTACCTTGAGCAATCAGTGACGCAGAGCTTCTCTGGAAAGTAGCTTGTGACCTTGCAGTGTGAGAAAGGGGCCAAGAGACGGCGGCATGGGCGACTTTAGTTCTGGCACATCCAGTTTGTTAGCACACAAATGTTGTGTGCCTGGTTTTGCAACATTAATTTTTTCACAAATTTTTTTTTTTTTTTTTTTTTAATGGTAGGCAGAATACCATCCATTTGTGGAGAAATTATACAGCTGAACTTTAAAAAAGAAGTATTTGCTTCTGAACTCCTTTAAAGTCTCCTCGAGTAAATTAGGCTCTTTGTAGCATAGATTTGGGACTTAAGAGAACCGATGCAGCCAAGGCCATGAATAAAATGTGCAATTAATTAAGATAGAGTATTTACACCAGTTAATAATTTTGGATGCTGGCATCTCATGGGTGAAGACATGCTCATTGTGAGATGAATCCATGATTTTTGTCCTCAGAAGACTGATTGCCAAGGCGTGTTTCTATCAATAAAATCTTCTACTTTGCTTTACGAATCCATTGTCTTACACAATAGGGAGGAGTGTCTCAGTGGAGGACACCTAGCTTACCCACTGAATTAGGAGTGCAGATCTGCCTCCAGAGGGAGGGAGAGAGAAAGAGTGAGCCTAGAAATCTATTTGAAGCACTGAATCACCGCTGTGACGGTGAGCTTTTGGTGGGCTGAGTCTGGGGGAGAAGAGTTTATATGGGTATTTCCCAAAAGGGATCTGGGCAGCGCTGCAGGACTTACCACAACACTGGCAGCTCTGGCCTACAGTGCCAGATGTGATTTTTAAAGTTAAACTAGATTTTTCTCTGACTGAAAGCCTCTCAGCCAGACAAGTGACACCTTCTGTAACATCCAAATCCATGTGTGTGTAGCTGTGGCTCCACGTTTCGTCACCTGAAATGGGGCTGGTCCTGCTCTGCATTGTATTGTAACTTTGGTGACCAAAAAGGGTGTTTAAGTCCTGTGGCTCCTCCTCTGAATGCTTTCGTTTTTGTCAAAGAGGTATAACGAGATCCTAAATCTTCCACTTTGCTTTGGTCATGAACCAGGGAAATATTATAAGATGATTGGACTGCAAAGGAAGGGAAGGTCTCTCTTTAATTTAATGGAGTTTTAATTCACTTGGTGAGGTACTAGCAAGACCCATCATCTGGATGTGAGAGCCATGAAAATCCAAATAATATTTCTTCTCTGTAAGGTGGTTAATCAGCTGGCTGCCACCTTTTAAATGGGCGTGAGGTGCTGATAGGTAGAGATCTCTTGGAAGTTACTGCATGTGGCGTATTTGATATTACAGAGAGAAGAGACTCCTTTAATCCAGGACCCAAATTGCAGAAACCTCATCATTACACATCTGTTCCTTGCAGTATTTTATCACTGCACACCTGTTCATTGCAATAACTGCAGGTTCTCTGTGAGCTCTTTTTCTCCAGGCTGCTTGTGTCTCTGAGCCTCCTCTGCTTTGCCTCTCCTTCGCAGGTACTACTGATGTTGTTTTGTTGTTTTGACTCTCCCAGGTTGCCCCTGGTCTACATTTTCTTTAGTATCATTCTCTTCCCTGACATTTCCCCCTCATTTTCTTCAATTTTCTCTTCTTTAGGTAGCTAAATGTAGAATCACAGAATCATGGAATGGTTTGGGTTGAAGAGGACCTTAAAGACCATCTTGTTCCAACCACCCTGCCACTGTCAGGGACAACTTCCCCTTGACCTCAGAGCTCCATCCTGCCTGGCCTTATCTGTCTGAAAGAAAACCATTTCTATTTGAAAAAAGCTCTTCCCCTCCCATATCTCAGAGCTGTCATAATTTGGGTGAAAGGAGCCTCCTCAGCTGCCTGGTGAAGCCTTGGGACAGGCAGAGCCCCACATACTGCAATCAGTACCCTGCCAAGTGATGCTGGTTGAATTCCCTCACATTTCCTGTTGGGAAAAGACTGTCCTGACCTTCAGCTATTGGAGATTACTGTGCCCAGAAAAGGAGTGGTGACATCTCCACCTGTGCCTGAGTGTTTGGAAGCCAGGATGAGTATTACAGGATGACTATGGAGACAAACCCCAGGAGTTTCAGGTGTCCAGAAGGCTTCGCATGATGTTTCTCAAGGGCAGCTTGGAGCGCTGGTTCGTGGTCAGCTGTCTTCTTGGTTATGATGGAAAAACATGCAAAAAGACTGCTGAATAAAGAATTTGCATCAGGGTGCATAAGCTCCCTCACCATCCCAGCTCTTGGGTCTGCTTTACAGTGACTCAAAAGCTGTGGGTTGCTTGAATGTCCAGTAGCCTAAGAGAGGACATGACAAAGAGATGTCTCCAGACAGTGATTCTGAACTTTTCTTGACTCAGTTTCCTTCTGTTGCTGTGTTACATCCTCTGCATCATTCCAGCCCACTCCTGGGTGCTGGTATGGACAGCCCCTGGCTGCTGCAGGTGTTTATCACAGCAGTTTTTTACTGCCCATCCTCCTCCTGCTCTGCGTGCTCATCACCACTGACTGCTCGCTTCTCTCCTCAGCACTAATATTTCACAGGAGGTTTTCTCAGCCATCTGTGACTCTCTTCTGCACAGTCCATGCAGGTGTGGAAGACAACTACCTAGCTTTTGTGTCCCACAGTGTTATGCAGGCACACTGAAAGCATGACCCTGAAGGACAAACATTTAATTCCATGGCCAGATGCTTGACAGTGGTCAAGGCCACAGTGTGCTGGAAGCACTTGGAGCAGTAGTTCAAAGTATCTATTATAAAATTAAATATCTATTAAATCTATTATAAAATAAAATTTAAACACTGTGAATGAAATATTGAAATATTCATATTTAATTGAAGGTAAGGTCTCAGTTAGTAAAGTTGTTTGGGAATGGAGGACAATTTTTAGCCCCAGAATTATATTGTGCTAGGTGTGGTACTGTGAGGAAAAGAAACAGTCTTTTATTGTTGTAGAAAAGTGATTGAATGGCACTGCCTGGAGCAATTTTAAGTGTAGAGTAAAACAGACAGTGATGAACATATTTGCGGTGATGCGAATAAGTATTTTTCTACTGAAATTCTGGAGAAAAGGAAAATTAACAGCCTGTCACGCAGCAGTCAAGTCACAGTGTTGAACCTGTGAGTCAGAGTCATCTCCATGTTAATACTCGATGGAGCAAGCGCAGACCTATGACTTCACTCCAGGAATGAGCCACTTGTGGAGGGCAGCAAATACTCAGGTAGTTGCCAATTTCCAGCAGGGGTGGGGAAAAGCTAAAAAAATGGGTCGTAAAGAAGGTCCTGCTTCGTTTTTCTTGTGCAGGCTTATCTATATCCTATCTCACAGCCTTACTACTTTTTTTTTTCTTGGAGCTATGTAGGGAATCCACAGGAAATGAATTAATCAAAAGACATGGGATAGCAATGAGATGTTGCTTTGCCTGTTGGATCTTTGACTGAGATAGTCTGAATTCAGTGAAGCTGAACTGATGAGTAAGAGGTGGTGAGGCCTCTGACTTCACTGGTGGTGCTATTTTCTTTTTTTTCTGAGAAAAGGCCAGTGAAAAATTGGAGATTAGCAGTTGCTCTTCCATTCCTGCATCCTGCAGGAGTCCTGTGGGTTCTGCCAGCCTTCTGCCTGTACTTTGACAGTTCTCCCTCCTTCACTTCAAATATTGGCTTCATAAATTCTCTTCAAGAAGAGCGAAGTTTCTGGTGCTTTCTTTCCACACCCTTCCTACCATCACACCTGCCAGAGTGACTGTGAGTTGGTAACACACCTGGGAGAAAATCATTACTTTGGTGATGGTCCCCTACAATAATTTCTTAATGTTTATCGGTGATTCGTAGTGCACGTAAAATAAATTACATTAGAAGTGTTAAGTTTCCAGGAAACCTGAGTGGGCTTTACAGTACAATTTCTAGATCTCGACTAGTAGATGGTGTTTGAGTCTGGTTCATGTGTGTGATGTTGATAAAAAGTAAAAAGCTGTAGAGATGAAGGTGAATGGTCATGAGATGTGGAGGAAGAGAAGCCTGAGCTGGGCTCTGTGCTTGCTTCATGGGGTGACTTCCTCCAAACTGCCTGTGCCTGGCAATTCCTCCCTCTGACAAGGAGCTCTTGGAAACCAAGGTATCTCCCAACCCTGCCAGGGGCTGTCTGTGGGTATCTGTTGTGTACCCCCAGAAGGACACAGGACAACGTTTTCTGATGGCTGTGTGTTGGAAACCGGCTGGGGCTGCATCCAGAGAAGCATCCCAAGCCGCAGGTTGTGTCCTGGCTTACCTTGAAAGGGCTGAGATGGAATTTCTAGCCCATTGCAGTGCAGTTGGCTGAAGAGATGGTCTCTTTTTCTTCCCCCAGCTTCTTGGTATATGATTTTTTCCCCTCCTTGTTCTCTTAAAGCAGTGAACCCAAAAGCTTCTCCATGGGTATTTGGTGTCTCAGAGAAAGTGACCCACTCCCTTCCCAATGTCTGAGTGTCCTGCAGTTACGTCTGAAGTATTTGTCACTGAGATATTATTCTAACCCAGGCCAACAATTTGAGATAACTAGCATAGCATAAGGCCATAGTTTTTGTTTGTTTGACTAAATTTACCTTGTCAAGTCATTCATAGAAAAGCTGTTAGCAGGATGAAGGCTGGTTACTTGATGAAGAGGACACACCATACAATTCTGATAATTTTTCAGGAACAGATAGTTCAGCCCTACTTAAATATACTTCCCTGGCAAAGCATGTGTAGCTTTTATTGAGAACTGATCAGCATGCCAAGTTTCAGTTATTAAATATGAGTTTGGGTTGTTCAAGGATGAAAGAAAGTAATACTTTTTCTTGGCATGTGAGTATATCAGAAACATCCATGCTAAATGTAATCAGGCGTGAAACAGAGGGAGAAAAGTGAGCCTGCAGAAAAAAATTTTGACTTCCTTCACCTGAATAAAAAACACAGCAAGTTCCGAATTCGAAAAGTACTTCCAAGTTGGTTAACAATTAAAACTAGTAGAAACGCTAATTCCATGTGAAAGGTCCGTGCTATTTTTAGCTGTGCCATAAATAGGCTGGTGTAGGATGTGGTTAGCAAGGCCAGAGCCCTATTAAAATGCGGGTACTTACTGGGCAGCTGGAGCGGTGTTTCTCACTGAATCAAAGAGCCTCTTTTCTGCGCGCACGTCGGTGGCTCCACGCTGAGGTGTTAGCAGAAGAAGTAAGCACAGCGTGAGCCTTTTTTCCCCTCAAATAGCCAGAGACCTGCCTCAGCCTGGGGAGCCTTGAAAGCAGCCTCCAGACACCTGCCCTCTGCTTCATGTCTCTGTTTTTTTCCCAAAACTTTGACAGCAACCCATGAGTGTAGATCAGCCCCGTCAGCAAGAGGACAGGCAGCCCAGCAGGACCATGCCCAGACCCACCACAGCAGCAAGAAAGGCCACTCAGACAATGTGCTGCTTTGGCATTTCAGCTGAATTTCTCACTTCCTTGTGTTTACTTGCTGTGCCTTTGTTTTCCAGTCTGGAAATGCTGTTTTCAAGCCCTTTTGTGCCCGTTTGTGCATTCAGCTGTGTTCTGATCAAGTGCAAAATGTAGCTCCAAGTGCAGTTTTATGTCTTGGAAGTCCATGGTGGGTCACAGTAGCTACCAAGCAAGACTGCAGGAAGTCTCCTCTGATCCAATTTCTCCACCATTTTTTTGTGATTTCTTCACCTCCCATGAAATGAGATTGCTGCAGAAGGCTATGGGTAGAAGGATGGGGGAGGATTTGCTGGCTCTTCTTGTTCAGGTTGGTTGTGGCTGGGCGCTTGTCTCAGGCAGACACACGAATCAGTCGTGAGTTTGTGCTTTTGACAGTGCAGCTCACACAGGCTTCACCCAGAGGTTACACCTGCCAAAAGACAAATGCCTGGGGCTGTTTCTGCCTTCTTGTGAGCACCTGCCCTCGGTGTGGCAGCCTGTGTGTGGGCAGCAGAGCTGTTAGGGCCTGACCTCACCACCGCGGGTGACACGTGTCCCTTGACCCCAGGATGTGGATACGGGACTCCTGGTTACAGAGTTGTTATTTTGGCTTCTGCACCTGGCTTTCCTTCTCACGAGGAATGGGTTGTGAGGCTGGTCTTGCCCTGCCTCTCAGCCAGGAGGCAGCTGGGGCTCTGCCTGTGAGCTGGGGAGCTGTTCAAACACAGATGCCGTGTCACCACTAAATGCAAAGTCACTCTGGGTGGCTTCGCTTTGTGGCTGCCCGTGTCCTGGAGATCTGGAGGAGCTGGTTGAGATTTCCTTCAGAAGGCAAAAACACAACCTAAAGGAGCAGGAGTGCAGTGCTGAGGTGGGAAACGGGTTGTTTTCTTTCCTTATCCATAGACCTTCACAAATGCCAGCCAGACTTAGCTTTTAGTATTACCGGATTTGTCCTGCTAGACATGAGTGTCCTGCTGTTTGGCACAGCAATGTTCCTGTCTGGTATCTACTGAACCATCGTTAGAAAAACAAAGAGTAATAGTTTGGTGAAAGTGCGGAGTCGATAGTGCTGAGTAATGTATTTGCATACTGGCATATGCTCTATGAAAGTAAATAAGATTATGTCAAACTCATCTGGAAGAGAGTTAATTTAACATCCTGGCTAAAGTTATGCAACCAGAGGGAGGCGGGGGTGCAGGGGGGGTGGATGTAATAGACTGGCTGATGAAGCCTGGGGGACAAAATGTCCTAGTGGAAATTGTATGTAGCACAAAAGAATGTAACATAAGAACCCGGCAGAAGAGCGCTGATTCCAGACTGCTTATATGCACACACAACTGTTTTTCTGTTAGCTTTAGGAAGGCATGGGATGATGATAGAAGGGAAAAAAAAACCCAAAAAACTGCAAGACAGATTTGATGTCTCCTTCATATTGAGGTCTAAGTTGCTTCTTGGTCCTGATTCAGGAAAGCCCCTGCAGGACACGCAGGGCGTGAGCATGCCTCAGTGCAGTTGATGGATAGTGGCCAGTCTGTATTTCAAGCTGCACGGCTGAACAAACGCTCAGGTCCTGTTTTCAATAGCTGACAGCCTACGAGAGATGGTCCCCTCCCAAACACGTCATGGGCTGAGGAGCTGCAGAACTTCAGGGGTGTTTGGACTTGGACCTAACCTTCTCATTTGAGCTTTGATTTTTAACAATTCGTTTCAGGCACTTGTTTTGAGCAACTCCAGATTTTTAGGCAGCTTTGCTCTGGACTCTCCACGGAAGCTTTGTTCAGTTCATGTTTCTCTCTCTTTATTGTAGGCTTGGAGCTAGCTTTGCTGTAGAGAAATGAATGTGCTTCTTGCAATAAGCAAAGTTTGAAATGCAGACCAAACCCTTTGAAGGTTTTTGTGTTCAGTATTGCAGATCACAGCAGACAAAACTCTCTTCCTCCCTGCTGATAGTCAAAATCAATCTGACCCTCAACACTATGCCCAAGGAGTGAGTTATTAAATCCTGTTTGAGAAAAATTTCTTCTCCAAGAAAATGTAAGTGTGAGGTTGTCAGGTGTATAAAGATTTGTGAACAGTTAGATCAGTGACACATGATCACAACACGGTGATGGGAGAGTTTCTGTGCTGTTTGATTCAGTACTGCATCAACCTGCACACAGCTGGGGAAGAAATGTCTTCAAGCATAATCACAGAGTGAGGATGGGAAGTTGTAGGACACAATTCGTGTTTACAGCAAGGAATATGGATGGCAAATCTACCTCCAACAGCACGGGGCACAAGAAACTTGATGCAAAGATTACTGATGTCACTAAATGCTCCTGCGTGGTTTATTTGAGAATGTCCTGTGCGTAAAATTGACGTAGGACTTGGAAGCTTCTCTGCCTTTGCCCAGGAGCTCTGCGAGGACTCTGAGCCTGCTTCTCAAGCTGCAGTGCCAGCAGTGGTTCCTGTGGCTGTGTAACCTTGCCTGGTTGAGGGGAAAAGCCAGAGCTGGTCTACACTAAAAGGGCAGGGATTTGCACCTCCTTGCTCTGGAGGCAGATTCTGTGTGCTCATTGTCACCGGAGGAGACAGGTAATTCCAGACAGTGCTGTACAGCAAATACTTGATCCTTTTCACTGACTCCTCGGGGGAACCCAGGCTGCAAGGGTCATCATCTAAGGTAGATGGAAAATAAAGGTGGAGATTGTGGGATCCTTGCAAAACAGGAGGAGCTACAGGAGGAGTAAAGGCACTTCAATATCAAGGAATTTAGGTGCAGCAAGGGACAGTAGGCAAAAGCACTCATTCTCAGCACACAGCTGTAAAGGGATGCTTCAGAGAAAGGGGCAGTGAGTTTTGTGAGGAGTGGTGCTAGGATGGCACATCTGTTGTGTTGTGAAGCCTGATTATGACAGACTCACCTCTTCTTGGGAGCAAGCTTTACCTTACTGGCATGAGTGATGTGCTGTCAGCACCCCAGGGACACTCTCCTTGCATTAAGTCATCTGGCACGTGAAGCTGGGAGCTTGAAGGAAACATAGATAAAGAGCTGGAGGAAAAACTAGAGAACATATGGTTTGTCCAGGGGCAGTTTCACTGAGCTTGAAACAGAAGTCTCTTGAGTATGGAATGGCCACAAACCAGACAGGTGTAGTCTGTGCTAGGAAGGAGGAACTATGTACCTCAGCACATGAGTGCAATAAAGAAGATTACATAAAGCAGTATCCCCCTGAGGAAGGTTTCCCACTTAAAAATCAACCAGTTTGGACTGGACCAGCACTTGGAATTCTAAGAAAAGCATGGTCTTCTGAGTTCTGTGCCCATCCTCTGTCCTATTGTCCTGTTGTCCTCTGTCCTCTGTCCTTGCCTCACCCACAGGGCAGCCCAGAAATGATGAGAAACAGACCAGCTCTGAATGAAGAACCTGCCAGGATTATTGCAAGAGAAGAATATGTTCTGCTGGAGTGTAACATTTCTCCCTGCAATTCCTTTGCAAATTCTTGCTCGTTTATGAGAGTGTCTTGGACAGAGGCTCAAGCTGTTCTTTGATAAACTTTGAGTCCGTTTTGATTCTCTCAGAACTAAAAGTCTCTGGCTGGATGTTACCTGTGAAAGAAAACAGTCTCCAAGAGAACAGGAGTCCTTTATCAAACATAAGATACCTCTGCAACCTGTGCCAGTGTTTTACCACCCTCATAGTAAAAAATTTTTTATGAATATCTGACCTAAATTTGTCCTCTTTCAGTTTGTATCCATTACCCCTTGTCCTGTCACTACCTCTCAGTCCTGCCACTACAGTGGCAGTTTCCCCTTGTAATGTGTCCCCTCTACCGCTCAGTACCTGTGCAAGCCACCTGTGCGTTATTCAGGTAGGCATTTATCCTCCTGAAATCCCTGTGGGGTGGAGAAACCACTTTCCTCTGTAACGATTCCTTTGGGACAGAGGCAACAGATCCTTAACGGATGCTTAAGCATTAATTGCTTTAGGGCTTATGAGGCATCTGAGACGCTCATTAACCGTGGCCAATAAATTCATCCAGCTTCTGAAAGCAGCAGAAACAGAGCTTAAATCTCCCTAATCTTTCTTTCATTTCCTGATACAAGGACCAGCCTATCTGCCTTTTTTTTCCCCCTCCTGACACAGCACCATATACACTCTCCTCAGCTGTTTTCTTTTCCTGAGCCAACACCCTTCCTTGGCTGCTCCTGACCATTTCCTAATTCTTTCTCTTTCCCTTTCACCTCTTATTATTACTTTTTTTTTTCAATTTTGTTTCACTTTCTTGCCCTATTTTTCCTATATTCTTATTTTACTGTTTTCCCCACCCTTCCATCCTCCACCTTGGTGTTGTTCCAGCCCACCTGGGTCTCCACAGGGAAAGCCATGAAATAAAATAGGCAGTGTGGTTGCATGGACAGGCCTATGCTGGACCTCTCTGGTTTTTATGGACAAGATGTTCAAATCTAGCTGTAACCATTTTCAAATCTAGTTTTCTGTGCCTTGGGCAATGTGTTGGCAAACCACAGGTCAGTTAGGAGGACTCTCTTAGGAAGACCCTGAAGGACATTGTCACTGTCAGCCATGTGTTTAAGTCATGTTCCTAAATACATTCTGGTGGAGAAGACTGCTATCCTCACATGGAAAAGGATCCTTAAGCTTTACGTGTGGCAGATTTGTGGAATCAGGCAAAGGTTTAAAGGCTGGAAAAGACTGTTCTGATAATCTTGAAAGACGTCTGGAACGCCAGAGGTCAAAGAATCCCTGCTTCTCCTTTAAACAGCCAGTGGAGACACAGTTAACTTTATTGTGGCTGCTATCTTATCACCACCAAATAAAATGCTCCCAGACTGGTGCACGTCTGCAATGATCTGCCCGGCACATGAATAGTATTTCTGCAATGTCATGCTTGTTGTCGTCATGGCATTCATTTACAGACTTAATTTCGGTTATTAATTGTGCTCTTGTGTTTACTGCAGCCCTGTGCATCTGCTGGAGTGAGAGGACTGCAGATGACCAAGGCCTCTGCTCTAGACTATGATCTTTCTGTTAAAAGAAGAGAAACGGAGGTACAGGGCAGTGGAATAATGAAGGAATGGGAGAGGCTCTGCACTCCCAGCTGAACCAGTGCTGTGACATCAAAGGCAGCATGCCTTGGTTGAAGGGGTTAAATAAATCGAAAAAAATTTAAAGGAAAAAAAAAGTTAAAAAAGATTTCTTTTGCCATGGATTACATAAGCTTAGTTTTTGTGTTGCTCTGCTCTATCTAGTATTTCCTGCAATACTTAGAGGGAGAATACTAGGGCTGCTGCAAAAGCTGTTTGAAGACCTGGCCTTAGTTCCAGCAATAGGTGGTTGAAGTCTGCCTTCCTGATCCTGAATAAAATGTTAGCTAGTGTTTTTGAATGGCTCTGCAAGGTGACAGATCCTGCTACCAGGTGTCCTGTTTCTTTTGACTCTTCCTTCTCTGAATTCTCCTTCATTCTTTTCACTCTTTGTTTTCCACAAACTGAGATTTCAGGTTGGAAGTCTTGCTCGCTGTGCATCAGTTTTGACCAGTCAAGCAGATAATCAAGCTTCTGTGCTGCAAGAACTCATCCACTTGGGCTACTTCCTAATTTTCCTACTAAAGCAAATGAACAGATTGCCTGCAGCCTTCATGGAATGTACTTTGGTGAGCTTTGCACATCGCCAGAGGGACAATCACATTGCAAGCACCACCCTCACCCTCATTGCCAGCATCTCTCTTTCCTGCTGCCCTCCAAGCACAGCTGAGGACCACAGACACGCAGGAGAGGAAATCCTGTGTCCTGGAGGCAGACAGGGAAAGAACAAAGTAGTTTTGTGCCATGTCCTGAATTACACATACCCAGAGCAAGTGCCGGAGGAATAACTTTTCGTCCTGCCAAAATTCAGGAGGGGTGTTTTCCCTTTCGCTCCCCGTCTGTAGCAGGGCTGATTGTGCAAGATCACCTGAAAGGAAGCCAGAGGACTTTCCTTTTGTGGTAGGTTTTTTGCCTCTGCAATTGGAAGATCTCAAGAAGAATTTTCAGCCTTGTGCATGGTGCTGCCCTGAGGCACCTGATCCTGAACTGCTGGAGCTGCGTGGCACTGGGCAGCATTGCTGCAGACTGAGTCTGCTTTACTCCCCATTTTCTTGGGGCAGCATCTCTGTGTCTGCTTACAAATTTTCCAGGGGCAGCACTAAAGTATTTTAGAAAATTGCTCTTCATCGTAGGTATCTGCTTTTCTGTGCTGAGGGGAAAAAAACAACCCTGTACAGCATCTGTACCTGGGCCAGGCAGCACTGTGTGCATGCCAGGTAGTGAAGCGGTGACAGGGAGCCTGAAATCCATGCAGAAATACAGCATGAAATACAGAAATACAGAAATACAGATTCAGTGTATATATCTATGCCCAAATAGCCAGCAGCACAGCAGAGGGATGGTCTGGCTTGCAGAAGGAAGTGTCTCTGTGGAAGCAGAGACATGGCACTCACGCTCCTCACCTGAAAGGATGCCAGTACCTGGGGTTTTGGTGTGCCCAGTCCTTGTCTGGGATATTTAGCAGGCAGCATAAACTTGCTGATGTGTGAACTTGCCCTCCTTGTGCCAGTGAAGAGGGTTGGCTGATCTGCTTGCTCTTGGCTTCCACAGACACCGAGACACCACTGCACGCTTGGCGAGAGCCTGTGTGCTCCTTCCACGGAGCAGTGACACAGTCTGCATGAGTGATGTTGTGATGGTTTATTATGTCTAGTGGTGAGTAAGCTTCAAAATGCTTGGAAGTTCAGTGAATCACTTGAACTCTTCTGGGGCAAAACGATTCCTGGACCAGGAGCAGTTTTCTGAGCCCTCACGAAAGCCTTGAGTGAGAGAAAAGGAGGAAAAATGTAAAATATGCCAGGAGAGCAGAGATGGCTTTCAAAACCTTCTGCTGATTGTAGGGTCCTGCAATGCTGTGTGGTGGTCAAACATCCAGAAATGTATCCTTCTTGCCTCAAAACACATGCCAGCTGGGCAAAACAGGCAAGGGATTGTAGGGGTGCTTGTGGTGCACTGAGCCTGAGCCTTACCCAGGCTGGAAGATCACCCCGTTACAGTCCAACCCGTATCTTGTTTAACTTGTGGGGATGTAGGAACAGCTTAAAGTGAACTTTGTGGAGAAGATGGCACCATGCACTAATTACAGCAGGTATTTTCTATCAGGATAGAATTAGCCCTGACCAGTGGTAAATACCTGCATGCTGTGTTAAAGTAAAAATGGAAACCCAGAACTCTTTTGAGGAAGAAACTAGGGTGAGGTCCGTTCATTTATTACACTGAAGTCTCTGGTCCTGGGCCAGTTTGGCCCTGCAATGAGTTTGGCCCCAGTTAAACTCTCAGGTTGTGCTTCAGTGAGATGTACAGATATACTTAAGTTGCAAGGCACATGCATGTGTCATTCCCTGGAAATTGTTAGGCACATACACTTAATTAGACATATACACTTTCGGATTATTTGTTATAATGATTAAATCCTTACTAATGACTCTGATAATTAATGGGTAGCTTAAAAACTGCTATTTCCCCTCGTCTTAAAATAAAACAGTGATGTTTTGAAATTAAATTCTTGAGTAGGAGGTGGATGTCAAAATACATGTTTAGTTACATGTGGTGAGGTTGGCAAGATACATTTTCAGAAGTAGGAATCTAAAATTACGTCTTAAAGACACAGTAGGAAGCTAAATAAACAACAAGTTTTTTCTAAGGCTCTGCATCCCTGAGCTGCCAGGCAGGAGCACCAAATACAGATTTAAAAGCTTGGATCATCCTTGAAAAACGGTACCAAGCTCCCTTGATTTCCCAGCAAGGGTCCAGGCCTGAACACCCATCTTCACACAGCCGGGTACCCTCTGGGTCTCTGAGAGCTGACAAGGCTCTCCTGGAATCGTGGAGCCACCGTGATGAGCAGAAGAGGCACAGGGACTCAAGCTGACTGGAAGTTGTATGCATTTATGATGGGGAAACATATGTTTCTGCTTACAATTTTAAAATCCTCGTGCATTTAGATTTATTCTATGAGTGGCGCAGTTTATGGCATCCTTAGAGATTCCCGTCAGTTTTCACACGGAGAGCTGGCTGTGGCTGGTGATGTTACCAGGAAGGAGGATGTTGTCTCATCCCTGCCCCAGCCTTTAGAACAGTACCCACTGGTGCCTGCGGGTCCTGGTCCAGGAACAGGGGATGAAGATGGGCCTTTGAATTTAGGCACCCTCCACTTTCCCACCGAAGCACAAACGCGCCGACACGTACGCGTATTCCTTCACTCACACGGCAACCTCTCTCCTGCTTGCCAAGCCCATCGTCTCAGTTCCCCAGAGAAGGGTGGGATACTGATGCAAGAGGCTGCATTAGATGGCTGCTCCCCTCCCTTGAACCAGAGTCTGATGACATGTCTGCTGAAATGCGTCAGAGGGCTGGGGAGAGAAAGCGAGAGTGACAGAGAGGCAAGTCTGGGTGGAGGGACTTGGTTTTAATTAAAACAAGTAAAGCCGTGTTTTCCAAGCCCCAGATTGCAGTCGAGTCTAGCAGTAGGTGCTGAGTAAAAGTGGATTTTCAGGTGGTTTGGTTGTTTTCCAAGGGATCTTCAGCTGTGGGAAAGCTGTAATGCCAGGGTGCGTTTGGCTGGGGATTGGTGGGGTGCTCAGGCTGGAGGAGACCACTGGAGGGGTCTGAGGTGGGACTAGGCAGTGGAACTAAGCTGGCAGCCCCAAAACATTTCGTCTGCAGAGCAGAAATGGCATTTTCCTGGCTGGGAATGTGTTTTTTTTCACTCCCTTTGGTCAAAAGGGCAAGTACACAAGTCCGTTCTACACTCCTCACCAGTCACTGGGAGGCCCTGGGAAGGTCCTTGTCCTGCCACTGGCCATGTGGCAACACACTTGACTTCCCCACGTGTCTCTAATCCCACCCAGCTCATCACTAGTGGTGACTTCAAGCTGCCCAAAGCCAAAAACTTTGCCATTTTACATTTTTGTGTGGCGTGGACCATCATTCTTGTTAGAGCCCCCAAGCACTACCATGGCAAGAGCTACATGAGAAAAGCAGAGGAGATGTCACAGAGCCTCCTACAGTCTCCAGCAGCTTTTCCTTCTCCCTCCACCCTGTCCCCAGCAGTGACATGTTCCTTTTGCATAGGATATCTTGCTGCAAGAGAGAGCTGGGGGTTCAGATGGCTGCCTGACCCCAGTACCCAAAGCTTTCCCAGCTTAGGAAAATGACGGCGTCGTGTCCAGGACCTTTTGTTATTTAGAAGTGGGATTTTTGTTTGAGACAGTGGTCCTCTTCTCAGGCACGCCTTTGTTGTCCTTGCTGAGATACTTTCTGTCTGCTGTCATTCTGGAGCTGCTGGGGATGCACGTTGCTGTGCATTTGCCTTATGAGTCATGACCCTCATTGTGCTGTATATCGCTCTGGAAGCCAGCTCTAAGTCCACGGAGAAATCCTCACAGTGCTCCAATTCATCCACACTGGAAAAAAAGCTTTGGATACCTCTGGAAAAAATACAAACCAACAAAGCTGGGGAGCTTTCTGGCATTAGTTTCTGAAGATGCCTCAGGACAAACGAAGACAAAACCGCTTCAGAACTCTCTTTTTTTGGGATGATGTCTGGAGGCCTCTGAGTCCCATAGAGTTATGGCAGTGCCTGATGAGGACCTGCATTTCTGGATTTGCTTAATGAGAAGCAGCCAGACAAGAACGGGACATGAACTGTCACAAGTTTGTTGCTGCTGCTGCTGAGCATGATAACAGGGCTGAAATTCTTTCAATAGAAGTTGGGTTTTGATGCGGGAAATTAATGAAGTTAATTTCTTCAATATGTAGCATCTTTTACTTCCTTCAGCCCTCCGTGTCTGCTTGGGTCAGGGACACAGTAGCAGTGACACTGTTCAGCAGCAAGGACGAGTGTCCATCCATTCATTGCATCCATGTGGAATCAAAGCTATGGTTTGATCCGGTCTCAGATCTCTGAGCAAAGCCCTGGCAGGATCTCCTGCGACGCACAGCCTGGTTCATCTGCACAAGGACTTGCTTGAGGCCATTTCCTGGGAACTTCTCTTTGGACAAACTGATTCACCACAGCTGAACACAGGCTGGCTTTCAGAGTCCAGCTAGTGAAGGCGAAACCCTGCTGAGCCTTGGTTTCCCACCTTCCAGAGGAAGAGAACCCCATTTTCCTGTGGGAGGATGCCGAGGGATGGATGTTAGCAGGTGCAGTGGCACATGCCTTGGTGTCAGGGACAGGCTTGTGCTGCTCCTGAAGTGTCACCACCAGTTGTGCACGTGCCTTGAGCATGGGGACATTCCCATCCTTCCAACCATGGTAAAAGTTCCAGCCCCCATGAGAAGAACAAAGGATTTGTTTCCTTTTGCTTTGGTGCATGCCTGACATTTGCCAGGAAGATTTTAATGCACCGTTTAGATAAGATGGAGAACCTTTCCTGGAGCCAAGCCAAATCTGCTCTTTCAGACAATAGAAGGGATTTCAGGGAAGTGAGCTGATGGTGTAGGTCCAGGGAACTTTCTCAGCTGGAGGCTTGGCAGCAAGGAAAAGCTCAAAGTTGCTTTTTCCTTGCAGGTAAAAGTCCATGAGAAAATAGTTGCAGGACCAGTTGATGCCCCCAGGTGCCATGTCCTCCTGTTCCCAGGTGGCCTGTGTGGGTGACCTTTTGTGGAGAGGCTGGTCTGGACTGAGAGATGTCCCCCAGCCATGGTGGCCCTGGGCTTCCCAGCTCCGGAAAAGCAGCTTTTTTTCCTATGATCCTCGCACTGACCTCCCGAGGGGGCTGGGCCTCTTGTTGCCTGCCTTGTCCCTGCCTTCCCACTCCCTCCTTTTTTTTTTTTATTGGCAGCTGGACAGCCAGGGAACTCCTTCAGTAGCTCACTAATGGCCTGGAGGTAACCTCCCTGCTGCACGCAGAGCCCTCTCACACATGCAGAGGTCCCTCCGTGACAGGCACTGCATGCACGTGAGCAGGTTAGTTAACACCAGCACATCACTGCTAATTTCCTGGCTAGCTGTTGGTTTGTCTGCTGACATTTTCTACACACACTGCTGTTTGTCTTAGAAAGCCTCCATATGCTGTACCTGGTCTAGATGTAACTCTTGCAGAAATTAAGAACTTAATTTCTGTAACTCTTTTTTTTTTTTTCCTTTTTTTTTCCCCTAGTGATTTTTACACCCACCAAGTGCCAGCCCTGAAGTTATGTTTTGAAAGTTCAGCTCTGTGAAGCTGCAGAAGGATATTTCATGGGAAGGGTATTTCAAGGGTCTGCTTGATGTTTTCTCTCTCTAGGCGTGTGCACTGCCTGTTCTCAGAAACAGCATATGGGTCTAGGTGGATGCTGGGTCTGACCCACTCCTTGTTTTCCTTTGTCTTCTGCCTGTTGCAGAGGAACAAGCCATGGCACTTGCCAAAGTGACTTTGAGTAATGAGTAATTCCTTGTCCTCACTGAAGAATACTCATTAGGTCAGCTAACTGAGTATTTACCAGGAGAAAACCATCAGGACTATTAGGTGCCAAAATGTAATGCCAAAATGCAAGAGCTGGCCCAGGGACTCTTAACCCTATAAAATGACGAGGTTCATGGGCAGAGGAGGCAAAATCCCATTAAGTGAGCTGCACAGTGCTGGCAGTTCCATGTCTGCAACAGAAGGCTCAAACAGAAACAGGGCTGAACATAATTTGCCATTTGTACTCATGGCTGGGACTGGTGTAGCTAAAAGGTTTTCTGATACCCACACTGTGTGAAATGACTTCTCCTTTCATTTTTAGTGGCTGGACAGAAAAGGATAGGGCTGGGCTGTAGTGCTCCACTGCTAAGTGGTGTTAAAAAAAAGCCTGATTTACCCATTCTTGAAGTGCAAAACTTCATCATCTGTCCAGAACAGATGTGGTGTTTGAGCTCTCTTAGAGCAATATGTTTGTGGGAAATCTCACATAATTTGAGACTTTTAACACAGTGAGTACCACCAACACCTTTTTAGAAACATAATTATTTCCTACATGGAGCAGAGGGGAACAGATGCTGTAATTCCTCATGCATTTCTTGTTCCACTCCTGACACTGCGTTATGGTGGCGAGTGGTTTCTCCGGGATTGGTGTTGGGACTGGGGCTGCTGCGGTGCTGCGGAGGGGACAGTGGTATCAAGGCTGGTGATGGCACTGAGCTGTGTGCTGTGGTCAGCACACTGCAGGGAAGGGATCCTCGACCCTGAAAACCTCGTGAAGCTCAGCAAGGCCCTGTGCGTGGGCCAGGGCAATCCCTGAACAAATGTTATCCTTACTGATTAATTCAGGCCTGTGTGGCCTCTGGGGTTGTGGTAAAAGCTCTTTTTCCACCTGTGCCCGGGGTGCAGACGCATGAAATTCAACCCAGTGCATAGGATGAGGGCAGTCATGCTTTGGGTCATACCTTGGAGTCGGAGTAAAAGCAGCTGATGTGTCCTCAAGTCACCTCAGTGCTGCTGGTTTATTGCTGAAGGCTCACAGCTGAAGCTAAATGCTGAATGGTTGCCAAGGACAGCATGTCATTCTGAATATATGAAATTATGGAAGAACTGCATTGCAAGCCTGTTCCTGCAGCTTTTCCTTACACAAAACTTGGGAAGTCTCAGAGCAGTGAAAACCTTTACCTCCAAGCTTGATGGGTAGCATTCACAGCCTGCTGAGTCAGTATCAAAGGCTAGAAATGCTGTCCATTTTCTTTGAAGATGAGTTAAAACAGAGGCTTCCAGTGTGAAATGCTTTGTAAAACTTGTTTTCTTCTTCTGTTGTGAATAAAATAATTTGCTACTGCAGGGCTGTTCTTGAGTATGGCATAGCTGTAGTGTTTCATAGAGAATGGCCTGTCTTTGAGACAAGAGTGACTATTGTTTCTGAAACTTCCCTTCCCTTAGAAGCAAAAGAAATTTCATTAGCTAGAACGTTTTGACATCTTATTTGCAGTGCTGTATTTCAACTCTTGTCTCTGTGATCTTAATTTATGAATTACCTTTCGCATTTCCAAAACTTTAGGTAATTTGTAAATTTGCAGAGCAGCTTGTGCCATAAATGGAATGTAGGTTACTCTGTATACTAAAGTTATATTATCAAGACAAGGAAGTGTAAGTGGTTTTAAAACGTGGTAATCAATAATACATTAATTTCTGGAGTTCTGCAAGAATGTAAGTAATTGATTAATCTTGTAATAAAGACTCGCTAGTGATTTATTGTCTCACCATAAAACAGGAACATGACAGGGTTTGGTGCCACTTTATCTTGGTAGCAGGAAAACAAGGAAACAAATGTTAAGAGATTTGAGGTGTCACGTGTGTCATCTCAGGATGGGACAAAATGTGAGGACTGTACATTTCTAGGTCAGATTCCAGTTTAAAATGTGCTAAAGGCTGGGAGGAAAGATAATGTCATGGAGTTAAAGAGGGAGGGTTTTTTTCTTTTTTCTTCTTTTTATTCTTTCTTTTTTTTTGGTTGGTTTTTGTTGTTGTTGGTTTTTGTTTTGTTTTGTTCTGGTTTTGTTTTTGTTTTTTGTCTTCATTCCTTTTCTTTTTCTTCAATTTATATATTTGCTTCCTTGGGCCAAACCAGTTAAATAAAAGAAGATACAAGAGATATAAATGTGCTTACCAGAGGGAGATTTGTGTGAGTTGAACCAACTTAAGTGAATTAAAATTGAGCAGCTCTTCTAGAGCCTAACTTCTTATGTAAACAATATTGATGGCTTTTCTTGATGTTTTATTCATTCAGCTTGTTCTATGTGCTTTTAATCTGTGAGAAACTGGAGACTGATACTAATCCACACACAGCCTAGAGACCAGTGATTTACCACCAAAATAACATTGCTTTTTATGTTGTTGAAAATAGGGAAAAAGATTGAAAAGTGCAAACTTTTTTTCCCCCCCATCCATTCCTAATTTTATTCATCTCTCCATGGTTGAAATAAGTGTCCAGGTGAAAAACACAGCATTCTTTTCCTTGGCATAACATATTTGATACTTCTGCACCATAGTGCTTGTCCTTTGGAGAGAAATCTTGGCGATGTTGTTCCTATATTACAAAGGCTCTGACCTCGCCTACCATATAAAACAGAGCAATAAAAGCTGGGAACAAAATGTCTGAATAAATAACAGGCAGTTCTGTCCCCTGAGAAATGAAGGTCGGGCTGCAGCTGTCTGGGAATGCTACCGTTCATGGAGTCCTACTCCTTCCTCTGAAGGGAAGGACCTCCTGGGGTCTTCCAGAAAAGCAGGCAGATGGAGAGGTTGATGGAAACGGTGCATCCCTCTTGTCTGTGGAAACAGTGAGTTTGCAAGAGGACAGGACTGCTGCAAACACTGCCAGTCCTGGCTGGGACGTGGGAGCAGCTGGGTGTAGTGCAGTCTCCCCAGAGGCTCCTTCTGTTATTTATGGCTTCTCTCATCGTCCACGTGCAAGGCTGACACCTGACAGACTGGCCTGGGAACTCTGATGATGACAAAGGTGATGGGACAGGAGCTAGATAAATTTCATTGTTCCTTGGACACAGTGGAGACGGGAGCCCAGGCACGGCTCGGAGCACAGCACCTGCCAGCGCTGCGAGAGCTGGGCGTGAGCGGACGTGGGTGACCTGCCTTACCCTCCTCCAGCACAAGCAGAGCTCGTCTTTTCTCACCCACGAAGGTCTCATTGCCACAGGTGGAAGTGTGGATGCCTTGCTGCAATTCACCCTGGTGTTTCTGCACGTCAGAGCGCTGCTGTGGGCTCTGCTCCTGGCTGTTCCTCTGCTGTGCCATGACTGCCTGCGATAAGTGGAGGCTCCTTTTTAATTTCCACGGGGAAAAAAAATGAAAATGGGCATTCTCAGTCTGAAAATCGAGATATAACACTGGCCTTTGGTAACCTTAGTCATCTGCCAGAAATGGAAAGGCTCGTTACAGTAAGCAGAAACATGCAGTGATGTAGTTCAAAAGACACTGTTAAAATTAATCAATTGGAGTTGCAATAAAACTCTAACAAGAAGCTAAAAGTTAAAGAAAGCAAATTCAGCTCTGCCCCACCTTTTACCTAGGGCAAACTGGTGCAAATTGGAAGGGGGTGGCAGGAGAACAGTTCTCTCCTGTTCTGTTCTGGTGTAGGTCACAAGGCAAAACAAAACACACGCAGACTCCTGCTTGTAAGTCATTTTATAACAATAAGCACACAGCTGCCCAGGAGTGAGAGATGAACTTGGTCATTCCTGGGCATCTATGTCATGCCTCTAACCAGCCTGGGCTCAGTGCAAAGATAGGCAACACTCAAACACACTGGGCTGCTTTTATACTAAGATACTTTGCAGGAAAAGCACAGGTCTGTTTGTCTCACTCTTTCCAAAGAAGTAAATATTGTGTTATAGCTGTGCAGGTCTAAGGATGTGAATGAGGTAAGGCTGTGGTGAGACATAATCCATTCTATTGGACTAAATTAGCTGAAAAAATGAGTTACAGAAGGAAGGAAGAGTCAGCTACTGCCTGTGACACAGAGTATCTGCAAGGGGAGAAATAATAAGGCATTTATCTCCTGTGATCCCTTCCAGCCTTACCCACTCTGTGATTCTGTGATTCCTCTAAGACAAAGAAATGTAATTACGGAAAATCCACTCGCTGCCAAATTAATAAGATCAGCTCCAAGGCAGCATTTTGATGCAGCAGATTCAGCTCTTTTGGTTTCCTAGTATCAGTTCAAAAGTGCTGAGGCTGCACAACACAATGTGTTGATCCAGCACAAACCTTCCTGCTGCTCAGATCTGTCAGGAAAGGCTGGTGAGTTAAAGCTGTAGGCAAAGCTTTAAGGTACGGTCTTTCCCACGGCACCTGGTGTCACAAATACCCAAGCTGGGGTTGTATTTTCTGCTGGGTGTGTTGGCCCCGTCAATAGAGGTGTGATTGGGCACAGTTACCTGGTACTGATGGCTGTGGAATCATGGACTGGCCTTCTGGGCAACTTACAGATACATCCTGCTACCAGGGAGTTAAATTTAAAATAAAGATTTGCTTTGGGGAAATTGCTAACATAGTTTTTATTTTTTTCCCCTCAAAGTTGACAAAACTCATCTGTTTCATGACTTTGCTGTATGTTCACCAAACTCTTTGTCTTAAGCTATGTTTGGTAGAAGATGCATACTTGTGAATAAACTTTGTTGTGAAACTCCTTTTATGAGAACAATTTAAAATAATATCCAAGTAAAAAGAGATTTTTTTGTTAAGGGATGAGGATTGTAACTAAGCTAAGAAACATGAGGGCATATCATCCAGTGTGCAGGCAGAAGACAGGTTCTAATCTTCACCCAAGGTGTTGGGGTGTAGCAGTAGCTTTGCTCAAGGCAGTCTGTGTTCACAGTGAGAAGTTTGGAATTTCTTCTCCCATTGAGCAAACATCCCTAAGTGCTCTCTTACTCTGGGTTTCACTCTGCTACTGTCTTGTCCAGCCTGCGAAATGAAACAGAACACTGGGGACTGTTAAGAGAGTGATGCTGTGAGATGGGTTGCTTTTCCCGAGAGGGATAAACAGTATTTGGCTTCAGGCAAAAAGCTGAGAGTTCCGCCTGGGCGCAAGCTAGCAGAGCATACATTCCTGCAAGGCAGCTGGAAGGTTTTCAGTCACCCTGCTTGCAGCCAAAAAACACCTTCAGCTTGTGAATTACTCCACATACAACCTGTGCTAGATGCTTCTGCTCTGTGACTGCTTCTCCTAAGAGTTCTGGTGCCAGTCTGAGGGAGGGCGGCTAACAGCACTGGAAACCTCATCCACTTTCCTGCTGTCGTTGTTTATTTTATGTCCCCACGTAGATACCATCTGGGACTAGGTAGGCAAAGGAATAACCCTGCTGACACATCTCAGCTTTGCAGGCATTGGAGAGGCTCAACCATAAACGGTTTTTACCACAAACCACTCTCTGCAGCCTTGGACTTGGTGCTGTGACTGACGGGCAATCAACCCCAGTGCTGCAGCCAGGACTAAATCCTCCCACACAGGACATTCTTCTCCAGCCTGAGGGTGCTGCTCAGGATGCTGATTCGTGCCTCAGTCCTCTTAGGCTGCATATTTTTTTAGCAAGTGGAGGAATAACAGCAAAAGACTGGAAAAAACTTAGGGAACACAAATGAACCTGCAGAACTTTGATTTGTATATGCTCCCTGGTAAAAGAGGGTGAGAATTTTAAACGAGGTCCGAGATTTTCCTTTGACAACTCTGAGTGGAGGCATCTTCCTATGTCTCCTTGGCACCACTGCTGGCTCTGCTTAGCTAGTTCCCAGAACACTCTCACTTAAATTCTGGGGTTTTTCTTGGCCATGGTCATGGCCAAGAAAGTAATTTCCTGGACAGCGTTGGAGTTACACTGGTGCCCATCATGGACAAGCAGGAGAAAAACCGATCTTATGTTGGGATTGGGCACTTAGAAATAGTGTCAGATCACATCACAAGATGCAGGAAGTGCAGTGAAAGTCATATTCCTGTTTTGGTTTCCATGCCCCTCTTCAAAGGTCAGAACTGCCTGCCCTTGTGCAGCACAAATGCCAGGGCTTTTCCTGGGAACTGGTAAAACCGTGAAATTTCAGTGTGCTGGAGAGAGCCTGGCATAGCACCTGAGAGTCCATAAAGCTCTTTCTACCCCCAGGGTGATGGGATGGAGGGAATGAAATAAGGTGCCACGTCCCAGTACTGACACAACTCAGCCTAACACCTCTGTGCCTCCAGGGAGCACCTCCAGCTTTGCTCCCTGGGGGAATCTGACCTGTGGCAGTGGTGGGGGGCAGCAGAGAAACCACACCTTTTCTGAGGAGACAGTGAGATTCCTGAGGGGCCCAGAACACCTGGGAAACTGAGGTGCCATGCACCTGAGAAGCCACTTGCATCCCCAGGCAGGTACTCATCCCGCCAGCCTGCAGCCGATTGCTGCTGGGCGAGGGAAAGAAGGGTCTGTGCAGCAGCACCACTGCCCTGCTGGCACCGATCCATCAGGGGTATTTTAGAGAGGCTGAGTAGCTCAGAGAAGTCATCTGCAGGTCCAGTGCCATCGCTGGGGGCTGGAGAAGGAAGCTCCCCACTGCACCCGTGGTCCTGTCCTGCCGACGTGTTGGGGTGAGCCCAGCTGGCTCTTGGGCACTGTATACCTTGGCACCAACTCTCTCCTTCTAATTAGACTTAAAGGGCAAGGCTGCAAGTCTGTTAATAATACTGACTTAATTTCTTCCTCTCCTGCTATCTGGCACTGGGTATATAATAAAGAAAGTAAATGTTTGCTAAGCAAGGAAGTGGGGCAGGTGAGTTTACATCAGTGATGCGCTCTGGGACACGTGTGGATTGGTGGCATTGAAGCTTCTGAGTGACTGCATGACAGAAAATTGCAGACTGATCTCTGCACATGTTTTAGGCTGGCATTTGGACTGGAATCCCACCCCTCTGACGGCCAGAGGAAATCTGTGCGTGTGAGAGTGGTTGTTGATTTACACAAGCAGCTCTGACAGTGTAAAATAGACTTAGGATGCCGGGGAAGGACTTGGAAGCAAAAGAGGTGCCCTAATCCAGTGCTTGCTGATAAATGATCAGCTTGCTCTGCTGCTAGGAAATCGTCAAGGCACCAAATCTCAGAGCCATGCACACAGTAAAAGTTTAATCTCTGCTGTACCTAGAAGCACCTTGGCCTCAACTGTAGGGAACCTGAACAGGCAAGCCTTTGAGGATCTGACCTTCATCCCTCAAGAGGTCTTGGAGTGACATGTAGGTACTCTTTTGCTGCATCAGCAGAGCCCTTTCGCTCATGCCTTGGCTCAGCTTACTGGCATAGTTGTCACCTGAAAACGAGATGCTGGTGGCTGGCAGCCCACGTGGCTCTGAACCTGCCATGCATCTGGCAGCGGGTGGTTACCTCACTTCTCTCTCAGCACTGCCCTCCTGCTGCTTTCCCTGTGCTTGGGGAAGGGGCTCTTCACCCACTCTGCTTGTGGTGGCCAACAAAACTAGGTAATGCTTCAGGGGATAGAAAGAATTCCCTCTGCTCATGGCAAAATCTTAAAAAAAAAACAAACTGGAAGAAAAAAAAATTTTTGCTGATTCCTAATGAGGGGAAATATAATCTATATTTGGCCTTGATTTTTTTTTTTAAACAACTGAACTGTAGTTTCTTAACAACCTGTTATTTCCTATACTTATGTACATTCTTACATTTCAAGTGAGCCTCGCCCCTTCCTTTAAGCTGCATATTTTCCATTTTAAGATTTCCTGTTCAAGCTAAAGGGCAAAGATCTTTAAAATATCAGCACGAAGCTGGGCTTACTCGCAGTGTGTAAAAGTTATCAGGCTCCCAGCTCTTGCTCAGGCTGTCGCACTTTCTCCTTATCAGAGAAACAGGTCCCAAGTTCAATGTCTTTGACTCTCTAACTGATGTGCTGGACTAAAGTCCTGGCTGTGTGGGCAGCCAGGCAGGAGACAGCAGAGTAATAAGTGTCTGTGTTTGACAGCCATTATTGTTACAGTGATTGGCAGCAGACACACAGACTTCTGTCTTCAGAGTGTTTCCTTTCTTTACCTTCTCTCTCTCTGTTTGCCTGCAACCACTCACCTTATTTTCTCCCTGCAGGCATGAGTGAGTGGAGGGACAGGGCAGGACAGAGGGGGAAGGAGCACATGCAGTGAGTGGAAGCAGCACCTGAATCTTTATCTGTGCTCTAAACGTTGCAAAAGATGCAAGGGAACAAAAGCAGTAAGACTCGATTGCAGGTATGCAACAACGGCCATGCAATAACAGCTTCTCTGTTAGAATTTGTGCCTGGGGGATGCTGGGCAGGTAGGCAGGGACAGCTCTGCGGTGCCTGGTGCCTCACAGGCGATCCAGCTGCAGGTCTGTGGGACAGCAGCAGCTGGGTACTGCGGAAAGCAGGAGCACCCCAGCCAGCCCCCGTGTCTGCGGGGGGATCCACCCTTTCCCTGCCCTTTCCCTCCCCTTCCCTTCCCTGCCCTGCCACCAGGAGAGTGCCCAGCACCAGGTGCTGCCCACAGCTGGGCTGACAGCTCCAGGTTCAGCTGGATTCTGTGCAGATGCCATGGGTGCTTCAGGCACGAAGGGGCATCCGCTGCCTTTCCCCTGCTGCGAGGCCTCGCTCGGGCTCGCCTCCCCCCCGAGCTCAGGCATCAGTCATCCTCCCTGGGGTCTCTCCTGGCTTGCCCTTACAAACAGCTGCCCCGATCAAATTAGCATCAATGAAACCAAATGCACGAGGGGGGAGGAGAGCAGTCTGCAGGGAGCCGATCCTGGAGCTGGCCATGCTGCTACTGAGGCACGTCTCTGGCAAATACGGCTAAAAATGCCATGCTGTGGGGTAGGAGATACTGGGACAAACGTGGGTCACAGCTGCTGAAAACTGTATTGGCCTAAACACTTTTTCAACAGAAAGTGATTTTTTTTTCCTTTACCTGGAATTTCTTTTGGAATATTTCCTCTTTTTTTTAAACAAATACAAAATTTCTGTCCCTCTCCCGGATAAAACTTATTTCTGTCATCACCTTTTTCTTTGCAGAAATGAGGTGGGAGGGGAAGGAGTCACTGGGAGAAGAGAGCAAATTCCCTTTTAGTCTCCTCTCCAACCATCTCCTGTCCTTGTCTGCTTCTCATGACGCCCAAATGCAGCTGGAACAAATCCCACAGCTACCACCAGGACATGGATAAAGTGATGGCGGACACACATTACATGCAGTAGCCAGTTTGAGAAAAGGCTTTTCCTTTCAACACAAACTTTCAGGAGTGCTGCTGCCTGCCTGCCTCTCCAAACATCAGTTTTCTGTGCAACTGATGAGAAGGAGCTGGGGCTTGTATATGTGAAGAGTTATAAATTCCTAATTCTCCTTAGGTATTACAGAGAGGTGAAATGCCTGGGAAAACCTGACCAACATGTGTGCTCCATAACTCTGCTCTCTCTAAAGCACAGGTATTGCTGGACACTGAGGAATCTGAGGGGAAAACACAGCTAAGTGCATTTCCTGGCCAAGCAGAGGGCAGGGAGGGGCAGGAGAGCACAATGATTTTTGGAAAGATGGAGTATCACCCTTCTGGCCACTCTGCCCACCATTTCATTTTCTTGTTGAAATACCCTGTTGGCATCTCACCAGGAGCCAGACCCAGAGAGTGCAGCCCTTTCTTCTGCTCTTGAAATCGGCTACCTGGATGTTTAGCCCCACAGTCTCTGAGCTCCTGGAATGCACTGCCATATGCCTTGGGCTGTCTCCTTGGCTGGTGGCAGAGAGTTTACTTGTAAGAGCAGAGCCCGGAGGAGCACAGGAGCAGTGATGAGTGAGGGACACATTTGCACTCACTCACGATGACTCAGTGTGTGAATTTGGGAAGAGCTCCTCTGAAATCTGTGGGGGCCTTGTGTGCTTTGACACAAGCAGGGGAGAAGGGCTTAGAGCCCTGTGCCAGTGTCCCTGCAACTTGTGGTGACAGCAGACACCAAAAACCCGTTCTTAGAATTTCTGGTTGTGGCTGGCATCCCTGCAGAAGTCAAACAGCCCTGACAGAGTGCTGTGTAATGCCCAAAGTGGGTGAAAAGTGCATCACCCACAGCTGTGCCAGCAAGATAAAGCAGATGCCCCAGGGTACCAGCAGCACTGCGGATGCAGCTGATGGCCATGGAGGGACAAGAAAACCCAACCCTGTTGTGTCTACCATGACTTCAGTGTTGCTAAACTGCTACAAAGGTCAGCAAAATCATCCTGTGCCTGCTCGAGGTGCAGCCCAACCTTCTCGCTGCTCGCAGGAGACACAACACCCCGGGACACCCCGTCCCTGCTCGGACCAGGGCACTGGGGAGAAGGTGTCTGTTCCATCCAGCTGTGTCCCATTCCAGAGGGATGAGGGTTAAAGCCCTGACAGCCTCACCAACTCAAATATGTTATGACTGACAAAGTCTGACATGTCCTGCACAGTTTTTATTAATATTTTGTTCCAAATAATTCCTTTTCTCCTTTCTGTTAATTTTTTCTTCTAAGAATGGAACAGAACTCTTTTTCTAGCTTCTTGCTTTTTCATTTAGAAAGCAAGCAACTCTTTTCCTGATACTTCTTTTTTAAAATTCCCCTGCAGGTTTTCATGGTCTCATGTTTATAATTATTAATAGGGCTAGCAGGAAATGTTGGGTCAATTTTTGTTTCTCTTGAAATAAAAATATTTTTTAAATGTCTTGTCTCTAAATGACTTATTTCTTGGAAAGAGGAAGAAATAAAAGAAGTTTTCATCCTGGAAAACTTCCCGAGGTACCCTTTATGTTTTAAAACAAATTTTCTAATTCTTGATAGTAATTTTTAGGATTAGCCTTTCTCGGGGAACTAAAATGTTTGCCTCACTTCCAAATGAAACCGAAGGCAGATACCCAATACTTGAACTTCCAACGAACTAGGAAGCCTGTGATTAGTTTAGCACAAGTTGCCAAGCGATTACAAGTGCAGCTCTTCTTTCCCCCTAAAGAATCGATTTCAACAACTACCTGCCTGTAAATGCGAGGCATAATCACTCTATCTTGATAGCAAAAGCTGCCCCTTAAGCCCTCTGGCTTAGCTTCAAACACGCGTGAGCTGGAGGCCTACAGCCCCTCCTGTGCCAGCAGTTTTCCTTTCACAGTGGATCTCCCCACTGCACCAGCGTTCCCTGACCACCTGCAGATGCTCGTGCCAGGATCGGCAGAGCCGGGGCCAGCCTGAGAGTGTAAAGAGATTCTGGGTGACTCCCCTGAGTTCTCAAGCCCTGAGTGCAAAGAGATCTTCCCAGATGCCGCCCGGTGGGTGTGGGGACCGGACTGATTAAAACCCCATGGGACTTCTTAGGGGTGCAAATAAATGACAGAGTGATTGGGAAAGGAGGTCAGGCTGTAATTCAGGAGGCAAAAAAAAGGAGGGATAGGTGGTTTTCCGTGCTGACCACGCTCTGATGGGTGGTGCAGGGCTGGAGCTGCCACCTGAAAGCCAGTGTAAGGTCAGTGCAATGGCTGGAGATTCTGCTGGAGCAACAAAGGGAACCTGTGGAGGGACAGCAGACCCTGCTGATGCTGAGTGTGCTGGAGGATATAGATATGCAGAGGTAAATTGAGTTCTCCAGTAGACGCTAAGGAGATGATAAGGCATGTCAGTAGATCATTTATTTTCATTTATGGCTCAGGCCTATCTAAGACTGCTGATAAGGTCATTGTTTCCCTTGAGTCACTGTCGTCAGGCTCTATTTGTACATTTATATGATTAAGCAGCAGGAGAATCTAGCTTTATCTTAATTTGTATTTTTGGCTGTGTCTTCCTTGTATTTGCCTCTGCTTCTGTCTGTGCCCAGAACGCAGGAGAGCTGAAATGTCTGATCAGTGCTGTGCTGACATCCCCAAGTGATTTACTCCAGGGCACGCAGGCAAAACCGGCCGCAGAACCAGGGTTCTGTAGAACAGACGTCTCCCAAACGCCAGCCTGGAGGACAAAGTGATTATTCCACCTCCTGGCTGGTGAAGAAGATGCAGAGATTCCACTTTCTCCAAAGCTTTGACTTATGCATGACTAGTGCATGATTAGTGGACGTCACTGGCACATGACAGACGTGCGTCTGGCTGCCCTGTGCAGCTGCCTCTAACTGCCTTATGGAATGTGTTCTAGATGACTGACTCAGGGCCATAAATGTTTATTAGCCTGACGGACTCCAGAACAATCAATTAAGTCTTTATTAAAACCGTTCATGAGACGATCCTCCACACAAAGCAGTACCAGCAAGGACTTGTCTTTCTTGGCACCCCCTGTCCACCTCTGCCAGCTGGGAGACTCTCTGACCATGATTTCTGCGTGCTTGGACAAGCTGCTCTGAGTAATGCTGTGGTTCTGGTTAAAGTTTGTCACTACTCGATTTAATACCCTCTTACACACGTGGGAATAATGTGCGTCTCCTTTTTTTTGGATGTTTTATTCTTTCCCTTTCTGTCATGTGAGTTTGGACTGGAACCAGTAATTTTTTTTTTTTTAAGAAGCTCCCTACTCTCACTCATAACAGGTTTACTTCAAAAGAGGGCTTTCCTCCTGGTAGGGCTCAGTGAGGCAGCTCTAGTGATAACAGAGTAAACAAACAAAATTACGCGACACTTTTCCTGTGTCACAGGACTCCTGGAGTCGTACCCAGGGCTCCACAGTGAAAATAAAGGATAATTTCAGTCTACCTGGGGGCTGACTGGCCAGATGGATTTTTGCATGATGCGTAAGACACGTTGCCTTTCTGGCAGGGCACTGCTATTTATTCTGCCAGCAGCAGTTCCCACGCGGATGCCCTGTAGCTCCCACTCCCTGGGGAAGGCAGGGAGGGCTGTGAGCAGCACTGGGTGGCCGGGCTGCAGAGAGGAGCAGCAGCTGGCCCAGACCCCCAGGATCCATCCCCCTCCCAGGGCATGTCCCTTGCCCCCTAAGCATGGGCACAGTGGTGCAGAAAGGACAGCCACATGGCCATCTATCTTCCCAGAGGTGGCTGGGAATGTCAGGGCACGTGGGGACATCCCCTTTAACCTGATAAGCCCACGGTGCTGTGGCAGCTTGGCCCTGTAATTTTGTGAGGAGACAGAAAGGCAGACTCCTCAGAGTTAAATTCACTTCCTAGCCTGAGTGCTCGGGATGCGGGAGCTGCCAAGGCATTCCCTTCCTCTAGGATGTGGAGCTGGAAGCCAACAATTTGCTTGGAACGCCTTTAGTACAAATCTTTGGGGCTAATTCAGGCATCCAAGCTGATCTTATTCCACTTTTTCTCTTTATGTAAGTACCACTTTTTTTTTCTTATTGGGCAGTATTAAATCATCTGGTCTTGGGACCAGGTCTATCTTGGAAAAATCCTCCTCAGCTGGTCCTTCCTGGAGCTTCTCCCTGCGCAGCTTTTACTGTGCTTGAGATTTGCATCCTGATAGGTCACCCTCCATCCTAGTTTGAATCTGGAAAATGTCTCCTATATATATGTAACTGACCTTTATGAGGCGAGCAGTTATAAAAGTGGACATCAAAGACACTGAGAAAGCTGAGTAAAGGCCCCGGGGCTGTAGTTTGACATGTCACAAGTTCTGAGATGCAGGCAGAGGAGAGCTTGGTTTAATGGCCTCTACTCCCCACTCCTCCCACACAGGCAGGAGAAGTTCTGCTTTGTTTGCTTTTCTCTGGAGTACTTTCATTTAGCAAACAGGGTGATTAAAAAAAAAAAAAAAAAAAGGCTGGCAGGACGAAAAGCATTTTAAAAAGCCATTTTTAGTCAACCTAGAGTACTTTTAAGGCTGAAAACAAATTTCACCAATTTTTTCAGCAGATTTTACGGCAGCAGGATTGCGTTGGATGAGGATTTGAGACAGGAGGCCACACGGGCACACAGGGTGAGAACTCCCTGCAGGTCCCTGTTTTGCCCTAGATTTTCCGCCTCTCGGCTGGGAAAGCCACAACAACCAGCCCTGGCCCAGGAGGAGCCTAGCTGGTCAGCAGTGGAGCGAGGAGTTATTGTTTGTTACCTGCTGATCACTAATTGCCAGTTTAATCCCGTGTTTGTGCCACTGCTGGGAGGCAGCCAGCCCCAGCACCACCAAAAGGGACCGTGGTGTGTTTAACCGGCTTAATGACTGTGTAATTACGACTCTCCCTAAACGCTCTTCCACAATTAGAGCTCATCACATCCTCGCGACCTGACAGGATTTTAAAAACGTAATTAGAGGCTTGGCAGCACTGCTGGTGTTGATCTTGAGGCGTGAGGGGAGGAGGAGGAGGTGAAATCGCTGTGAGCAGTGGGTGTCTCGCTCTTACCAGAGTCTTACCAACCTCTCTGCAAACACATCTCTGTGCAGGGGCCCTGGCTGTCACAGCAAGGCTCATCTGCCTTCCCAGCTCCCTCCCCACGCCAGCCAGGCAGCGTGGCTGCAGGAGATCCCTTCTCTGGCTGAAACACACGGCGAGCCATGGCCCAGCCTCTCCAGGACAAGCTGTTTCACTGGGGAATTCAGCTTCACAGGTGCAGTGGACAAAGCCCATCTCCACGCCCCAGTCAGAGCAACTTCACCCGCAAGGGAGAAGCTCCATGGAATTTGTTTGGTTTGTGGATGGTAAACCCCTCACCAAAAAGTGTTTCTGCTCGTCACAGAATCTCAGGGTGGGTCAGGTTGGAAGGGACCACAGTGGGTCATCTGTCCTAATGTCCACGCTCCAGCAGGGTCATCCCAGAGCACGTGGCACGGGATTGTGTCCAGAGGGTTCTGGAATATCTCCAGTGACGGAGACTCCACAGCCTCTCTGGGCAATCTGTTCTGGGCTCAGTCACTGCACAGGGAAGAAGTTCTGCCTCGTGTTCATCTGGAACTTCCTGAGCATCAGTTCCTGCCCGTTCCTCTTGTGCCATTGCTGGGCCCCCCGGAGCAGAGCCTGATCCATGTTCTGAGCCCTCCCTGCAGACACTGACACCCAGGGATGAGGGCCCCTTACGCCCACATCTATCTATAAATGTACCAGAAATATATATATATAGAGATATATATATATTTTATTTTATTTATTTATATATATAGATGTGTATATATGAGAAACATGCTCATGTTTCTGATTGTTTCTGGTGGCTAAAAGGAGCAATAAGTAACAGGCTGAATCATACATTCCCCTCTTCTGTTTTACTCATACTCCCTCTCGATCTTCCCCAGCCCTCCTTCAATGCCTTTTTTTTCCACATACCTTTTCTCTTCCCTCAGGTTCTGATTCATTTAGCAATGGAATCACTCAGGCCTCTGAGTTTACCCTCCTCCTTTCACTGGAGACACGTACAGCCACCACTCCCAGCCTCATGCAAGCAGCATTGCCTCACTGCTATCCAAAACACTTTACTTACGTGGTGGAAAATTGTGACACTTGTGAATTTTGTGAGGTTTGGGTTTTTTTCTATCTTTCAGGAGACCTGGGAGCTGCAGTTGCTTATTATAGTTTGCGCTGCCTTTCAGCTAGCTGTTCAATACCCAGCACACTCCACAGGAGCCTGCTTATTGCTAACATTTCCACATTTCTTCCCACTCCTCTGTAACAGATCTTTTCTTTTTTCAGCATGGCAAGAAGTTCCAGCTGCTGTTAAATGATGAGTTTCACCTTGGAAGGCCTGTGTGAGTCTTGCAAGGGAGATATTGTTACTTCTAATTAAATAGCTGGGGAAATTCAGCTGCATTTTTGGTTGGCTAGGTTGGGGTTTGTTTTTGGGGTCCTTTTTTTTTGTTTTTTGGTTTGTTTGTTCTTTTCCTCCCTCACGCGCACGGGTACGTGCCACAGCGCTGGTAATTTACTATGCTTGCTTAAAATGTGTAGCATTCACTGTATTTCTCATTCTTTTTGTAATTGGATTGGGCATATGCTTATGTGGTATCCAGATAAGCAGGAAGTCAGCAAGCAAGCACATTAAGTTAAATTCAGTGTAAATAAAATGCATCAGCAGCTAATTTAAAATGATGCGAAGGTCCAACAAGCATGTGCTGAACTTGAAAGGTACCTGCAGGTGCAGCTGACTCTTTATTTTGGTGTTCATGACTTGGCTGTAAACCAGCCTGTGTGAGCTCACATCAGAGGCTTTACCCTGGCTTCCTCCTCCTCTTCCTCCTCCTCCTCTCTTTGGGACATCAGAGGCCAAGTGTGGAACCAGTCCCTAACTGGGGTAAATCTGACTGAAGGGTGAAGAGGATGATGAGAGTGTCAAGCAATGCACCACCACCCCCATTTTGCAGGTTTGAAACTACATGAGACTCACACCTGCAAGGGTGATTATCTAAATATCATGGAGGTGCCTAATTCACAGAAATTTCCACAGGAGATAGGGATGAGGGCACTCCGGAGGATGCTGCCCTGAGGAGGCACTTCAAGAGCCACCGTGGAGCCACTGTCAGAGCTGGAGGATGAAGCCAAATCCCTGGAGCTGTCATTCAGTGCTTAACTGAGAAAGATCTCACTGGATCCATTCAAATCCTTGTTGACCAACTCGTACTTTCCATGAGGTCTTTCAAAAGGAGCTTCCCTCCCTCCCTCCCAGCCCACCCTCATACCTGGCCCCAAAACCTGCCCCTTTTGTCCAGGGCATGTGGAGTCTCTCTCAGGCAGGAAAGGAGCTCTCTTCAGGGTCCTGCGGCAGGTCGGCTCTTCCTTGCAATCTTCTCTTTCAGCGTGGTCTGTGCCAGACCAAAAGTTGTGGATGAAACTATTAATAACTTCCCCACCTTCAGCACAGCACGAGTGTTTTGTCAGTGCTTGTAGCTGGGATTACAAAGAGGTCAGTCACAGCAAAAAATACCCCCACTGGACAAAATCCCAGCAGTGTAGCTGCATAGTGTTGCTTGTTGAAAAGAAAAAAAACAAACCAAACCAAACCAAACGAAACAACAAAGCAAAAAATCCAAACCACTGTTTCACTGAAAACTCTGGGGAGCTTTAAGCACACATGAGGTGTGGTAAGCACCCTGGGTTATCAACCTCTGCAGTGTTTTCATCTCTAGGATGTACCATGTGATATAAAATTTGTTCTAAGGTACCTTTCACCAGACTAAATTAAACGTTGGGAATGGCAATCCATTGCAGGAGGGAGCAAAGATGCTCTGACATAAGAATTGGAGCCGCTGAGACCATGGGCTTTGGCAGAGGTTGGCAGTGTCCCTGCTGTAATTCAGAGTGATCCCAGGGCTGCTCTGACGCGTGCCAGGCTTTGCTGAAATGCTCAGACATTTCATGCCATGCCATGCCAAGGTCATGCCATGGCATGGCATGATACTCACCCTAAAGACAGGGAAGGAATCCCCTTCCTGCACTGGAGAAATCTCTTACTTGCCTGAGTTGAAGGTAAATGAGCCTTGGATGTACCTTTCAAGAAGCTACAAGGGCTGGATTGAGCACTGGGGGGAAAAGGAGCTCAAACCTGGTCTCTCTAGTTACAAAGGACGAGATTCCCCTTGTTTTGACAGGAAGCAGGAATGTGGCTCTGCTCGATCTTACCCGTGCCTTAACGCTGCTGAAGTGTTTCCTGACCATTTTTGTTGCTTAAAAAAAACCCAACTGGAATGGTCCCTGGAGGAGGAGGCAGCCTTCTCCACAGGAACAAAGTATTTTTCCCCAATCTTCACTCCTCACCGTATCAGCTTCCTGCGTGGTCATCAGGAATGTAAATAATCAGCCATTTTCTGTATCAATAAGGATCCTTTTCAGTGTAATGAGGTGCTGGGCTCAGCTATGTCAGGACTTGATGAATCAGAGGCTGATGTTTCTCTAAATCCTGCCCAAGGCAGTAAAAATAAAGCTTGTTCTAAGATTTCAGTCAATTTCCTTGCTTCCTTACTCCTAGAAATCTTGTTTTGGGCATACCTAGGCTGTGAAAATTCCTTGTTTATCCCTGCAGAAATCCACTAACAAAGGACTCATATTTAAGGTGACTAACTAAGAATTTGGCTGGTCTCTTTCATTTGTTTCTTCTTGTTGTATGAGGGCCTGACACCACAGTAGTCATCATTATTAGAATTAGGGCTTTTCTGCTTGCTTTGTTTATTTAAAAAAGAATAAATAATCTTTAAGACATTGGATTTAGACTGAAGACTGGCCTCCCCCTCCTCACACACATACACACTTTGTTGAAGGATTTTTGGAAGGTCTGAGGAGCAATTACTGCGAGTTCTTAATACCATAATTGAAGGTGTTGAATCTTCAACACAGCCTGATTTTATTAAACTTGTGAATTAGCCCTGACATTAAATAGTTGTTAACAACAAACAAAAAGGGCTTCTTTAGAGGTTTGAGTTGGTTTTTATATTTTTTTCCTCTTCCATATCTTTTTTTTTTTTTGGTGATTTTGCTCACCCTCAAATGGCCTGGTCACTGCTCCTTTCCTTGGGTTCCAAGGTGTAGCAAGCACAGACCTTCTGCAGGCCATTCCCAACATTTCTGCCTGCAAGTAGCACCAACCCAAAACTCCTGCCCCAAAGGACAGCGGAAGAGTGCTGTACTGCGTCTGCAGCAAAATTCAAAAGAAAAATTAAAAAATCAGCCCAAGCAATCACCCCCTAACAACCCAACCCAGCCGTGTATTTAAAGAAGTCTTTGGAAGATGAAGTTTAGCTCCGAAAATCAGACTTTTGCAGCTGACCCTCCCAGAATGTAAAACCTATGTCTGTTTTCAGCCCATGAATGCACATGCTAAAATGTTTGCCTCTTTTTAATTTTTATTTATAAAATCCAGTCCATAACAAGATTCATCTGTTCCACCAGGCATTTTAGTAGCCAGAAGGGTTTTTTATTGTTGGCCAGCATGAGTTTACAAGGGTGGAGGATCATCTGGTTTTGTGGCCAGCTGTTGGCCATTGTTAGGGACTATTAAAAAGTCTTTGTACGTGTGCCCAGATATGTGTTCGAGGGGCATGCCATTAATCAGCTTCTAACTATGGGAACAATGATGAGACATCTAAGGAAGACATTTCAAAGTTATTAAAATAGCATTCAGGTGGGGAAAGTAATTCCTTCTTCTGCACAGCATCTCACAAGTGTCCAGGAATGATGCACTAACAAACTCCCCTGCCACCAACACTCCCCCTAGTCCCATAACACACAATATTGTCCTTTAAAAAGTGCTGTCTGTGCATCTCTGGCAGCTCACTGTCCCTGGGACTTTGGCTCTGTAACTTATCATGGCTTCACAGAGGAGAGCGTGTCAGCAGAGATCCCCACAAAATGACCTTGGTCGTAATCAAAGGTTTCAGGTAACGTGCTTTGCCTCTCATTTGCTTGGGAGAATATGTGTGCATGGAGCCAGCTGGGACAGGGCAGCTGGTAGAGATGCAAAGGCTTGATTGCATGTCTGAGCAGTGAAGAAATGCTGTTTGCTGATTCTTCACCTATTTACGTAGCCACGTTGTCCTCAAACTTACAGCCCACCGGCTGGTTTTAGCATGGAGGTCCTGTGGCATCTGGCAAAGGCTTTCCTCTCTTCTCCCAGGGTGAGAGGTGCTGTTTCTGGGAGGGACCACAAAGGAGAAATCCTCAAAGGAGCAGGCATGTCACTGCTGAGATATTCTGGCTTGCTCCCTGTCCTGGCTTCCAGCAGCTTTTGGGGTGTCCAGGAGTGGCCCTATTTATATTCATCACCAGAAGTCCTGCCACCACAATGCACCCAGTTCACTCGGACCCTGGCTGGTGTGAGCTTCCTTCAAGCCACGAGGAAGGTGCACAGCTTCTACCAGAACTGCCCTTTCTGCCGCCAGCAGAGAGGTTTGAGTACATCCCTGTTAGTGGCATCCGAATAAAAGATAATAAAATGCAAGTTCCTGGAAGTTCCAAGTCCCAGAACATGAGAGTGTTCCCAAGGTATGCTAAGATTTAAGGAGATAAAGGACCACACTTCCACGTCTGTGCAGCACATTGCAAGGTGTAACCTGCTGCAAATGCCTGTGTGAGTTCAGGTTAGAAACTGAAAACTTAGGAACACACTGGGTTGGGAATTATTTGTAAAGCAGATCCAAAGAGTCTTGAGGATGGCATAAGAGCATCATATGTGACCTCTTGAATTTTGGCTTGATGTGTTCGATGTCCTCACCAAAACCCATGTTTGCATTTGAGACTGCAAAGGACAAGAACAGGTATTTACACTGTGGATTGGCAACAGTGCTTTCTGAGCTGTTGAAGCTTGTGTACTTTTGCTAAAATTTGACATGTATAAGGACAAAAATCACTTTGAATGGGTTGTAATGGTCTTATACTGTCACAAAAGACTTAGGAAAAGTACCTCTCTGCGGCATGGTGACATCTCCCAAGAGTCTGGAAGACTATCAGGTCATGTTGTATGAACTTAAGCAGTGGTCTCCTCCGGATTCTGCTTTAATATTGTCAACCCCTGGCTTTTTACTTAGCTTATTACTCAGACTATCCTCCAAAAACATAAGATTGAGAAATCATGAGGTTTAAAGAAAAAAAAAAACGGTAAATTGTGTGTTCTTTTTCTCAGCCTTGAGGGTTTATGTTTTCAGTCTTTTCTCTGCAACAATGCCGGCTAGAAACTTACTTTTAAAACACTGGAAATAGGCAATGTTTTTGTAATCACATGACACCAAGAAGTAGGACCTTAGCAGAAAAAAAAAAAAAAAAAACAACAAAAAGGCAAAACAAGACCAGAACTGAAAACTTGTGATACAATCTCCAAGAGACTGTGATAAAATCTTTTGGAGATGAATTGTCCAGATGAACAAAAATAAGACATCAAGTGAAAACAAAAGTTGTGAATTCCTATTTTTCCTCTCTGAATAGAAATCACATTGAGATTTTAGGAAAAATGAAAAGTGGGGAAAATATGTTTAAGAATAAGCACACAGACATTAACTTAGTGTTTTGCCTTTCTCTGTACGCCTTTATCCCTGGCCATGCTTTTAAGCCTTTTTATTCCCCTGAAATGGAATAAGAGAAACACTAAACTCGATGGCCAGACATTTATAAGGTGTGAACCAGTGCAGTTGCATTGCATTCAGGGGCTCAGGTCACTGATGGCCTGGCTTCATGAGCTCTTCTCTTTGGGTTTTGTTCTTTTTCAGCTGCTACTGGGCAGAATATGCGAGCCCAGTGCTTACAAATAGTCCTCAGATGAACCCACAGAGAGCATCTCAGTAGCTCTGCTAATGTCACCTACTCCAGATGTCCTCCCCAGACCAACAGACTGTCAAAGAAAATATCTTTATAGCTTGCACAGACAGCAGAATCCAGCACTTGAACAGGCTCTCACGAAGAACAAATAACGAGGCACGATTTTTGCCTTTATATTCAAATGCACGCTATTGTTCTGTAGTTACATAAGCCAGCCAGTCAGAGGACAGAAACAACATCATATGACTTATGTAACTAACCATTGCCCAATCCTGCAATGAGATCTGTGTGGCCAGGCCCCCCCCATGCAAAGCCCCATTGAAGTCCAGACAAAGATCACTCCGGGGTTGGAACCCAACATGGCAGAATTTATGACTATTTGCAACAAGCCACTCACGAAAAAAACTGAGAATTAATCCCCGAAGAAACGGGTGAATCTTTTTTTTTTTTTTTTATGAACAAATACATTCTATTCTGTTTGTAACAGCTTTGTGGATAATTCAGGACTCAGAAAAGAGGCAAAATCCATCAAAGCAAATAGACATTAATTTCTAATTATATGTCCAGCTCTTCAAGAGGGGCCAATACCCTTGCGCAAACAAGGAGAGGAGTCTGAGGAAAACAGTCTTCTGAGAAACAATCTGTTGATTCTTGATAACTCAGAAATTCATCCGAGGTGCAAACACTGGCTGAAATTGTTGAATTCAGCAGAGGTTGTCCCAAAATTCCGCAGCCGTGGTCTGCAGGCAGATGCTTCCACAGGTCATACGAGAAGATCTCCATGGCTGGAGGTCCTGGTGTGGCCTGTTCCAGCTTCCCAGTTTGGGGCACCCTGTTGTGCCTCAAATACAAACAGTGAGAACCCTTTCCTGCTGCTGCCACTGAACAAAACCTTGCAGGATACCAGAAAAATCCTGAAATGCACTCTTCTAAAGAGGGAGAGAGAGGATGGAAAATAGAATTATAAGACTGGGCGAAACCCAAAGCTCTGTTTGCCTTGTTTTCCATTCTTGACCACAGCCCAAACTGGTGCTTTCCTAGGAAAAAGCCCCCAAAGTATTGGATTCACATCACCGTCCCCGCCACCTTCTCGAACTGTAGCAGTGAAAAACTGTCCAAAGCTCTAAAATTCCTCCAGTGGTGGGGCCTTCTGTGAAATGCCTCAGGTGTGGTGACCAGCTGAGCCTGCCTGGCCCTCCTAAAGCCTGCCTTTTATCTAAGAGGCTGCCTGCCACTGCCCATCTGGATGCAGGTAGAAGTCTCAGGCTGGGATAAGCCTGCATGAAGAAGAGTGTAAAGTGACATGACAGTGTGGCCACCAGCCTGTGGCAAGAGAAGCCTCCTTGCTAGAAAATCTGCTTACCAGTGCTCTCCTTCGGCCTCCATGACCAGTCCTAGCAAGTGCAGAGCTGTTTCTAGGAATTCAGGGAGGTCTGCTGCTCCCTCTTGCTCTGCCTTCCTACATCGTTTCAGGCCACCTTACGCAGAGCCAGTGTGTTTGCTGCCAGTTTGCACCTGATCATGCAAAATAACAAGATGCTTCCAGCCCATGGCTTCAGCTGAAGAAATGGGATGGGGCATTCTGATGGATAAACACAGCTCTTTCTGCATGCCTGACACAAGCTGTTCTCTCAGGAGGCTGGGCTGTGGGATCTGCTGAGAAAAGGCCAACTGCAGTGATAAGAGTCTGACATTTATTTCTAGGTGCTGCCTCCTCCATGACCAAAAAACCCCACCGTTTCTTCAGGCTGAAAAAGTCCTTGAATCACGTACACAAGAGATTAAGGGAGAAGAGAATGAACCACCAAGGAGTTTGCTCCAATTGCTTCCTTTTGTCCACTTCCACCTCACACCAAGGGATTACAGGCAGGGGTGAAATTGTTGATGTGTTCAATTTTTCAAGATCAGAGCCTCTTAATAAATAAGCTCCTATAAACTTGGAAGTTCCTATCGCCCACTGAGGTTTGGCATAAAAAAAGAGTGTGGCTGACTGAACCAGGAAATTTTTCCAAACTGAAAGGCAGAGGAACACTCACCACCCCTCTCCAGAGCTACACGACTTTCATCACACACATCGCTCCTGCCTTCAGCCCAGCTTCCAACTCCACCACGTGGACTTGTTTATAGAAAGTTTTCAGTAATATCTTAAAAAAAATAAAAAGTGACTTTAAAAAACCATCGACAACCTAAAAAAAGAGTAGTTCTTGATACCAAAATGGAGGTAGGCCCCAGTGCTGCACACTCTTAATCACCCGTCTGCTCCCCATGCAAAGACCTCATTGCTGCCTCTGGAGCTGGGAAGTGCTGGAAGACTTCTTCTGAAAGCACTCAGTGTTGTCTGAGCTCTGTCCCAGCGAAATCGGTTTTAGGGCAGGGAAGAACAGATGTGGAAATCCCACCCAAAAAGGGACTGTTGTTTGTGGATCCGGCTGACCCACCACAACCACATCTCGCCTGCAGAGCCCCAGCAGCGTTGTTTTTCTCGAGCAAGCGAATGTTAACCTTAGAGAAAAGAGCCCCAGACTGTTACCAGAGACACTGGCTGCAAATACATTCTTCTCCCTGTGTGTTCTCGGCCTCATCCTTTTCCCATGGAAATGCTGCTTGCAGCTGGTGCTGCCGCATCTGCCCGTGCTGGTAAACCCAGCAGAGCCCCAGTGTGGGCCCGAGCACTTGCCATGATCATCTCTGCTCTTTAATTGCCAGCGCATGCCCTGGCACGGCGCGGGCTCGCCACCAGCCAGCCCTCTCCAGAGAATGCCCGGGCACAGTTCTGTCTGGAGGGGGTCTCTGGACACGGAGGGAAGGTCCTGGCCCCTCTGAGTTACGGCTGCAGAGCTGGCTGTCCCGGAGCAGGTTCAGGCTCTTGGAGAAGCTGAATCACAAAACCTGTTCTGGCAGCAGGCTTAGGATGCACCGCCCTCATAAAGTTCAGCAAGAGGGGCGGTTTAAAATCCCTCCCACCTCCCCGTCAGCACTCAGAAGCTCTGTCGCATATCCTGCCCCGGGGTTTTTGTTTGCCGAAATATTTGTTCCCTCCCTGTTCTCCGCTCCTGTCGCTGAAGTTCAGATTATCCTAGACCTCTGGCTGACAAGTGTTTGCAGCACAGTTTTTCCTCTGGATTCCTGAGGAAAACAATCTGGAGTAGTTTCTGGTGTCAGATGCGATCCACTACCCTCTTTTGAAGGCCCTTTATCCTCCCTCGGAGTTTTCCTCCTAGGGTTCCAGCTCTGTCAGTGCTTTGAGTTTGCTTGGATGCCTAACCTGGGCTGAGTTAAAATGTATGAACACTCAAAACCAATTACAGTTCCTGTACCAAGGACCCTTTGTTCTAATTACAAAAACTGCAGGAGGCTACAGCAGATCTGTCAGCTGAGGCTGGGAATACAAATGCTTCTTTTTCTTTCCCCCCACCTCTTTCTTCCTCCACGCCTCCCCCCCATCTCCCCTTCTGTAGTAATCAGGGAGGCGGGGAGGCAGAAATCTCAGCAGGAACAGATTGAATACATTAACATTTGGTTGGTTTTGTATTGTTCTTTAGTGAGACCGCAACTTATGAGGCTGTTTTAATAAATGTCTGGTCAGGGGCCAATCAAAAGCTGCCAAAAATGGGTGTAGGGAAGCCTGTTTCCCACACAGTCTGCTCTTTCCCACCCTAATCACTGGAAATAAGAACGCCTAATAACCAAACGCCTTCTTTTCCCTATTTATCTCCTCACTCTCGGGGATTTTGCAGCCCATCGTTCCTAGACATGAGCAAACCTAACTCTCCACTCCAGCAGCTCCTCCCCCAAGGCAAACTGAGAGCATCCTGTTGGACCATAATGTAACATATGTTGAGGGCAGATGCTCATCTGGTGTAAATTATCCTAGGGCTGTTCAGTCCAATGGAGCTCCAGTAACAGAGCTCAGCTGAAGGTCGTGCCTTTGTTTTATGTACAGTGGTTGAAGGTACTTCCTTATAGGACATGGATGTTCAAGGACTGGGAGTTTTCCCTGCTTGATTGCCACCTTTGGGGGAAACACTGAAATGTCTAGATGTGTTTCAGCCTGCTTTCAGCTGGAAAGTTTTATGGAAGACTTAGCACAGCAAGCCCCTTTCATGCCAAAGAACATTTACTTCTCTAAAGGTGAGGTGCTGAGGAGGCTGGGCTCTGCCTCAAAGCATGAGGGAAGCCAAAGAGGGAGAAATCATAGTGGTGTCAGTAAAAAAGCAATCCTGGCTTCTCCAGGACGCAACTTCCTTAAAAGAGGCAGAGGGGAAGCAGAGGCTTCTCTGCTCTGTGACAAAGGGTGCTTCCTGCTGGGCAGCTGACCTCGTCTCCAAACCATCGTGACTGGCCGTGGCAACAGCAGGTCCTCCATGGGATTTGACTCTCTTGTGCTGGCGTGCACACCCAGATGGAGAGAGACCATGAGAGAAACCCTTCCCATGGAGTCTGCAGCCTGGAGATGACTGCAAGCATGGCCAAAGACAAATCACAGAAGCTGAGTGTTGCAGCCAAGGCCATGTAGGTGATGAGGTGCAGAGAAGCCAGGTATCCTGATATTTACCATATCAGGGTAAGCAGAGCACCAGGGTAAAAAGAAGTGAGGGCCCTGTTAGGCGGTCATCCAAGTTCACACGACACAACACTGAGTTTTATCTTTCAGCAGCAGAGCAGGACACCTGATGGGAAGAAGAGAGGCCTGTTAACCTCTGGGTGGGTGACTTTGGTTTGTGCTAAGCTGTGCTGGCTACTGGGTGGAAAACAATGCCAGAAAAAGAAAACAACTGCAGAGACTTGAGCTTTGAATTTTAATTATAACAGCATGGCAAGCTACATGTGAAAGAAAAGAAAAGAGGAATGGCTTAAGCCATTGAGGGCTTTGGAGTCCTTGTCCATTTAGTAAAGGTGTGATGGAAGGGCCAGCTGGAAAACATATCAATGGGAAATGGTCAGCGAAAATTAGGACTTTTTGAGACATTGCAACTTCTTACTACTGTTAAAAATCTGGGGCTAATTAAGTTTGTGTTAAACTTTTGTTCTAAAACTCCAGAGCATGTGAAACTTGCTGGGTTGTGTTTGCTGCAGGGAAGGTTTGGCTGCCTGACAGCACCCAAACACACATATCCCTGCCTGCCTTCCTCTTTTGCGTGGCCGTGGCAGCCCAGGGTGAAGTTTTTAAATGCTAAGTGTCTCCATGGGCTTGATAGCAAGGCAGGTGGGTTATGCAAACACCAAGGGATGGAAATGTGCCAGTGGTGCAGGAGTTGGGAGCCTCCAAACCCCAATCTCCCTGTGCAGCTCACCTAGGAGGACCTTGGTGCAGGTAGATGCCGTCTCCTAAATCTGCTGGGGCAATCTAGGCAGTTCTTCATCCCCCAGGAAGGGTGAAACCCTTCCTCCCATGAAGGGATAACTGGGAGTTATGGGCTTGTGTGCCACACTTCGTGCAGCTCGCATCACCCCCCTGGCAGCAAAAGGGGAGGGAGCCTGAGGCTGATGACACCTTACCTGACAGGAGCAAAATTCACCAGAGAATGCCTGCCAGCACCAGAGGAGGCTGACAGTGGTCCTGGCGGACTGATGAGTTGGTTTTACATGGCCAAACTTGCTGCTCCTGCTGGAGAAGTCAAGGAGATGCGGATTTCCCCAGCCACATGTCCTGCTCCCCTGACAGCAGCACCTCAAACGTCTGGGAGCAGCCAGCCCAGTGTTGCAAACAAGGCTGTGGCCCTCAATAAAAGCCCCTAGGCAGCACTGTATGCCTACGTGGTGCTCCATGTGGCTGGACAAACCCAGAGGTTTAGCCAGTTTCCAGAAAAGTTTGGAATTGCTTCAGGATGTGGGTGCCAGACATCTAAAAATCCAGGTGGCTGCACTCAGCAGGCTGAATTACAGAGCTGCCTCCCATGGCTCCTCCCAGATGAGGAGCATTTCGGCCTCCTCCTCGTGCAGGAAGAGTTGGTGTTGCTGTTGCCTCTCCTCCCCAGGCAAACCAACAAGGAAGGAAGGAAGGAAGGAATCACATTCCATCCAGCAGATTCATACTTAGACATGTGAAAGAGACTTGGCACGTGCTCCTCCAATGCTGGGGAGCAAAGTGACAAACATCAGGGCAGGGTGACACTCCAGCTCTGCCACTTACACCCAGATGTGTAAAATTATTTTCCCAATGAAACCAGAGGGACTTTATGTAGATAATTGGGCATTGGGCCTCTGCTCTTCCTCCTGTGCAGCTCCATGTTTATAGAAAGTCAGGATACTATTTCCCAGTGTAGTAAGGAATTTATTAGATCAAAGTCCATTTGGTCTCAATGGTTCTCAAATACTGTTTAGTTAAATATGAGTGATTATAAGAATATCTACATGGAAGGCTACTGGTGAGGCTGAGAACTGAGGCTCCAGCCATTTCTCTTATTAGTCCGATTTTCTGTCTGGTTCCAGTGTTTCACTCAGCTTGAAAGAATGAACCTAGAACATGAAACAGTAAAACAGTAAGCACTTGGAAAAACAGAAAGTCCAGGCAGGTGTAATCCCTCACAAATGCCCTTAAACTCCATTCCCCCCCACTCCCCCTGCTCTTAATTCCTTGAAATAAACCCACAGGATTGCATAAGCAATAACAAAGCTTAAGTTTGTGCCCAGCAATTGTCACAACCTCCCTAAAATGCATTCCTGTTACATTGGGTCCTACAGATTGTGGAATGGGAAATTGCAAGGTAAACCAAATACAGTGATTCTTTTATACTCTGGCTAACATTTAACAGAACATTGCAGCAGAAATAACCTCAGGAGCAATCTCTGCCCCTCACCAAGGTTTACAGCTGATTTCCCTCCACAGGGCAGGAGGCCACTCAGCAGTCCAGCGAGGAGTTATGCAGCCTCCTCTTTTCTAATTAGAAGAAACCACCTACCTGCACTGATGGAAATTCAAAGACTTCAGCCCCCTCAGGTCAAATGTGAGCTGCTGGGACCAGTGCCACCGTCCTGTTTAGCCCCAGGGAGGGTGGCACTAAGGGTGAAGGGTCCCCTTGGTCCCTTTCTGTCTCCTGACGACCCTGACTGAAAGAGGTGACGTGTGCTGATACAGGTGAGGAGGTTCTCCTCCAAACTGCAGGAGTAACCGAACCATTTCCTGCTTCTCACCTGCAATGTCCTAGGCACAGATGGGCAAAGGAAAGCTGAAGTCGCACTGGTTTGCCTGTCAGAACAGTTTTAAAGAAAAGGCTGCTGTCCTGGCAATGCCAGGCTCTTCTCGGCACTGCATTTGTGGCAGAGGCTGTCCAGTGTCACACTTCAGAAAGTTTACAGCTAGTCTACAGAGTGAAAACATGCTTAAGAAATAGGAAAAAAACACCAAACACCTCTAAAGGTTTCTGACAGTTGTGACTTGTGAAGGAACCAAAAACTGAGTCTGCCATTTCTGCTTATTTCTGATTGAGCCTTGTGGCCTGGCTGCTCTTTTAATCTAATTTTAATCAACAGACAAGATGTGGATCGCACTCAGCCACACTTGAGATTTGGAGAAAAGAGCCCGAAGAGCCTGTGAGGGAACACAGCGCTGTTCCAGCCTCTCCTTCTCGGGAGGCAAGTGGTGTTATCCCCTACAAAACCCCAGGGCAAAACCCTGTTCTGCTGCCTTACACCTGAAGCCGAGCAAGCCCTGCTGAGGGTCTCACCCTCTTTCCTGCAGCAAGCACACAGAACGCAGGGAAAAGTCACTTTTCGAAAGCTGTGCTAGACACAACGTGTTAAAAGAGGATGAAAAGCTCTCTCCACTCCTCTTTTCATTTTTTTTATTATATATTTTTTTTTTCTCTCTCTTTTCTCTTCTGGGCCTCCCCAAGGTCTAACTCTTTCACCAGCGCTGCCAGGCATATATTTGCAGTTGCATCATATGCAGCAGATTACGGGGCCGGTGGAGCTCGGCCGCTGACCAAGCTTGCTCTGCCTGCACTGGGATTCCACAGCCGGCTTAAATATCCCGGTTATTTTTATCCTCCTACGTAGCACGGCCAGAGCCCGTCCCACTGGTGGCAGGGCAACAGCTACACAATGTTTCCCTTTAGTCGGGAAGGGAAATGGAAAGAGTCCAGGCTTCCTGATCACATGGTGCCTGAAGTCAATGAAGAAAATTAGGGAAAAAAAAGAAAAAAAAAAACCCAACCAACCAACCAACCTCCTCCCTCCCACTTCTTTGGTTTTTTTTTTTTTAATTTTTTTTTTCTTCTTTTGTAACAAGCTGGTCCAGCTTAACCCTTGGCACAAAACACGCCTAAGAGAGAGCAGCCTGTTGGGACACAAGCCAGGAAAGCATCAGGGGAAAGGAAAAAAAAAAAAAAAAAGCACAAAACCAGAACATAAACACAAGATTGCTGCAGTAATTGGTGGCTCTGAAAAACATTAAGGAAATGTGAGGCTTGTATGAAACATCAGCAGACAAGAAGCAGGGTGATGTCAGACGGCCTTCCAGGATTAGAAACCCTTTAAAAGCTCCCGAGCGCAGAGCTGCCTGTGAAAAACACAGCGGCTGTGCACTGTGGAAGGAGCTGAGGAGGATGAGTTTTGTCTAAAAAAGTAACTTAACAGCTCCAAGTCCGCTGGTGGGAGAGAGAAAGCAAGCAGGGAGGGAAAACGCAAAACCTATCCTCTAATTACGTGCTGGAATAATTGCTTCTTTTCCTCTAGCAATCTTTTAGAGAAGTTTAAACACCCCGAAAAAGTGAAAGCACACACACAATCTGCTCAGGCTAGGGCGGCAGATTTTTTGGCTGTGGTGTGTTCACACTGCTCCTCTGGCTTGAGAGGTTTCCGACAGCTCTGGAATCAGTTTTGTGTGCTCCCCAAAGTTCTGCACATGGGTGTGAAGTGCTCACGGAGAGATGGAGCACGTAAAAGCCTTGTTCTTCATTAAACAGCTTTCTCTAGTAAGGACTGAGAAGCCATGGCCACTCTTCAAAGCGAAAGCCCCTTGGAATTAGTACACTGTATTCTCTCTGTCTCTGGGGTGTAGGTTGCTGGGGTGCTAGGCAAGTTTTATTTTTCCCTCGTTTCCCCACACCAGCTTTCTGAAGAGATGAAGTTCAAGATGACGTTTTGTTTTGTGGGATGAATGTGTGATTGAAACAACTCCTTGGGATAAGCTGACTTCAGAGAAAGGGGGTCCTAAGTACCAGATACGTCTTGCTCAGGGACAGTGCAAACCTTCTCCCTGGTTTACACCTCATAGCACTGTATGAAGAGGCTGAGATGCCTATCACTTCAGCACCTCTTGGAGGGGAAAAAAACCCACTTTTCCAGCCAGGGAAGCCCTGAGTCTGGGAGTCAGCAAGCATTAAAGGTTGTCCCTTCAGTAACTGAGACCTGTGACCAATTTCCAGGCCCAAATAATGCTTTCCCTACCAACAAGCCTCAGGAGAGAACTCTGCTCCCACCTGTTTCTGCTGCAAGGTGGAAGAGGGGAGCTGCTGCTGCCCCAACACACCCTGCCGGGGGTTAGGCTGAAGGTGCCTTCTCCTGGGTTGATTCCTTCCTTGCCCCACATCCCTTGGGCAGCGAGTTTCCACGGAGCAGCATCATCCTGGGGGTTTGTGGCTCTGCCAGGGCATGGCTGGGGGCTGCAGCACTCAGGGGGTCCCCACTCAGAGTCCCCTCATCCCCTCGGGTCCCCTGGGGAGCACCTCTGGCAGGTTTTTGTGTGTTTGCAGGAGGGGCACTGAAAGACAGAGACCTGAAAATTACCCCTGGCACAGCCTCTGGGCACGAACTGGCCTCCACCACAATCACCCAAGAGGGAAAGGAGGAAAAGATAACCCTTCGCTTTTAATTTTTGAGCAGACCGAGGTATTTTTCCTCAGCAGTCTCTCATCCGTGGCTGGAAACCGCATGCCATAATGGTTTAAAAACATGTGGGGACCTGGGACAAGAAAGATGAATTTGCCACTAATGACAGCAACAATCAAAAAGTCTCCCCACTGCATGTTTTCTTTTTTTGCCCCTCTCCCAAATAAATATGTGGCTCTGTGCCAAGGTGTCTGATGAGAGTGCTTAACGAACCAAACATGCTCCACAGTGAGTGTTTTCCCAGAGATGTCTCCTTAATTGCTACAGATGATTTGCTTAATTCTCTGGTAGTTTTATTTTCAGAAGAATTAAAGGCGGGGAGGGGTGGTTAAAAGAGAGGAAGATAAAAACAAAGAAAAGGAGGGAAGGCAAGGCAAGGCAAGTGAGACATAATGAAGGAAGGAAACAAGAATAAAGAAATAAAGGAGAAAAAAGTAAAAATAAACAAGAGGAAAAAGAGAAAAGAAAAAAAACATAAATAGAAAAAGAAGAAAGATGGAAAGCAAAGGAAATTTGGAAAAGAAGAAAAAGAAAAATGTTGTGAAAAAAGTAACCATGACAGAAGAAAAGCAGGGCTTTTAGGGTACAAATATCAAAATATTGAGGGGTTCAGCAAGCTCATGACAAGTCAATAGAATTATAATAGGAAAAAAAATCGGAAAGAAGGGAATTGTTGTCACAAAACTGCTGGAGCCAAACAGAAAGAGGTTTTGAACAGAGGTAAAAAAAAAAAAAAAGAAGAAAAGAAAAACACTCTCCCACACATTATTTGTTTTTCCTACTTCTTTTGGCTTCTTTCCTCAGGGGAAAACAGAAATACAATACCAGACATGACATAGTTATTAAGAAAAAAAAAAAAATAGCAGGAGAGTTTTCTAGCAACTCCCTTAAAAAACAAACGGTGCTAGGCAAGCCCTTCCCAAGGAAAGGAACTTTGGGATGCAGGGTAGGGAGGGGGCGGTGGCGGCTGCCAGCTGGGGCAGGGGGGCTGCAGCAGGGCAGGGGGGAGCGGGCAGCATCCCTGTGCCGGGCCCGCCGCATCCCCCGGGGATGTCGGAGCGCTCCTCACGCATTAATTGACCCATCCAAACCCCTCCTGCGACGTGAATATTGTTACATCTGGAACAACAAAGGCGCAGACCAGCTCAGTGACTTCGCCTGGAATCGGGTGTCGTCGGGGCAGCAGTTGGAATATGGGTGTCCCCAGCGCTCCAGACAGAGCTGCCGCCACAAAGCCAGCCCGCGGTGTCCTCGGGGTTGTGTCTCCTCCGCTTCGGCTGGGACGCTGCAGATGTTTTCAGACTGCTTGCAAAAGCAGAACAGATGTGCCGTGGCTCTGTCGCTGCCCACCCTTGCGGGAGCAGCTCCCTGAGAGCAGGTTCTGCCCAGGACACGGCCCCGGGTCTGTGCAGGTGGGGAGAGGGAGGGAGGTACAGCACCCCGGTCAGACCGAGCACGGGCAGGGCCAGACACAGAGGGGAGGTCACGGCATCGAGGGGTTTAGCACAGTCTGATGTGGGATGGTGTGCGGAGGTCTTCCTCTGGATCCCATCCGGATGTCCCATCTCCCAGGAGCTGCTGACCACTGGAGTTGTACTCCTCCTGTAAACTCCTCCTGAGGTGCGGGTCTGTGAAACCACCGACTTGCTCAAAGTGTGAGAAATAAAGGTACAATCAGAACTGGACCTGCAGAAACTGAACTAGAACCAAGATGGAAGAACCTACATGCATGGGCAGAGCTGGAGCCTTCGGGATTTGCACAGGTCTCCCAGCTACAAACTGGTGTTCCCTGCCCTGGGCTCCCTGGGTGACCCTGCTTGTTTTTCCCTCAGTGTTTTCCAGAGACGGAGTTGCCCTTTGGGTGCTGCTGGCCTGGTGTCCTGCATGACTGTGGAAGAAAAGCAGGTTCCAAACAAAACCCAGCATAAGCTGTTTTTCACCTGGCTGTTGCATGCATAGGCCTGTTTGCTGGAAAACAGTGAAGTTTTGCGGTTTCCTGCATCTTCTGGTCACTTTTCTGCATCAGCAGGCAAGCCCTTAATATGCTTCAAACAACTCTGCAGCTCATCTGTCCCTCCATCTGTTTAAAACTGTGAGAATTTCAAATGCTGTTGTGAGAAGGTAACAAAACCAGCATGGGTCAAACTGGGCAGCGGGGCTGTGTGTCTTGCAGAGGCTGATGCTGATGCTGACAGGGTAAGGATGAAGGCTGAGAAGTGTATTTCCATCCAGAATTGGCTTAATGATGAGTGGAAACTCAGTGCCACAGGATGGTCACAGGAAGTTGTCACTGCTTAGGTCCTGCTGCAACCTCTGCAGTTCCCTCAGTGATTGGGGCAGCTGCCAGAGCGTCAAAGAGGATCACTGCTGCCAACAAGAGATGAATTGAGCCCTCAGGAGGAAGAGTGAAATGTTGTTTAGAAGTCAGGAGTCTGCTGCCTGAAAGTCAATACACACTGTGAGCTGACGCTGGAAAAGGAACTGTGCAAGGGCTGTTCCAAGTTCAACTAACTCAAAGTCAGATATTTCAAAGAACAGCTCAGTGCTGGGCTCTGCTCCATTTGTCATCCACGGAGAGATTTTGACACTTCCAGAGGGCAGCGTGGCCCACCCACAGTCTAAGGCAGTCTGAGAGCCACATCCCTTTCTGCAGGCTGGAGAGCCACAGTCTCGGGTAAGGTGGGACTTATCTGCATTTTGCTGCTCCCTGCTCACCCTGCACAAGGGCACCCCCTCTGACACTGAGTGCCTCCAAAAGATCTATCACAGGTGTAACAGACACCAACATTTTGCAGTCAGCAAGACCTTTTAGGCTTTTTTGTTGTTCTTGTTGTTGTTTCTTTGAGAACAGTTCAAGGGCCTGGAAGTAATAACTGCCGAAAGGCTGCAGAAGACTGTTTCTACAAACTGAGAGTGGCATGAAATTAAACATCTTTTGATGCTATCTTATAGACTGCCAACAACCATTCATACCAAAAGCAGGCCACTCAATTAAAATGAAAAGAGAATCCTTTAATGTGGTTACATTTATATATATATAAATAGATATAAACTTCATGCAGCCAGATGACCATTTTTATGCTGTTGTTGCATTGGCTGAGGTTTTTAACTTATTTTTATCTGTGTTACCCCTCTTTTGTTTTCATTGCAATAAATATAATGATTAAAGTCAGAGGGGCAGATAATTTCTTGCACCAGATTATTACCCTATAGAGGAGGCACTTTGTGACGCTGTGGGGCTTGTGCTGCCACTTCCATGGTGAGCTGCACTGTTTGCCGCGCCTGTCCTTCAGAGGAAGCATTGCTGATCTGATTTTGTGTTCAGGGATGTCAGGAACAGACTGACTGTATGTCCCAACAGCAGGAATGCTGCCCTCATCCTTCCCTGCACGGCTCCTGGTGCCAGGCAGCTGTGTTTGCTCCTCTGGGAAGCCATCAGAGTGGAAACATCACTCTTGCAGTCACATGAAATATCCTGGTGGCTTTGGAGGCATATTTTATACAGATTTCTCACTTTTCACATTTTTCGTTGTGTGGGGACTGCTTTATGTAGTACCAGACCTGTGAGCTGACACTCAAATGCCCATGTTTGGAGGGCTAGGGAGCTTACCTGCCCTTAAACCAACACCAATGCCACCATGATGTCCCAAACAAGCCTTACCCAGTTCAGTGGTTGCCCTCCTATCGATTTCGGCTGGCTTTGGCTTGTGTCTAAGTACCAGAATTTTCCATGATGGAAGAGATCAAATTTTTGGTCCTTGTTTTGTCATACCCCCTACTAAATTTATCTCTGGAAGTGACCTCAGAATTTTGAACGGCGCTCTCTCTGGCTCTCTAAACAATGTCTTGATTTTGCCAGAGGAAAAGGGAAAGAGACTCTTTAAACCAGCAGAACACCCTTTTGTTATATCTCAGATAAATCTGAACTAATCATAAGTCAGCCCATCCGGTCACACCGGCGTCATTGTCTCCAGTGCTGATTAATGGGTCAGGGCTAACTTTAAACTGGCACTTCCTGGTTTGCTGTTCAAACCCTGTTTTAAATGGTTGCTAAATTGCAGTTTCACCGTGGCCCACTCAGGGGGAGGCTGTTCTGGAAGGGGACAGCTGGCTGCAGGCCTGTTGTGTCGCATTTTCAGCCCGAGAGCTGGCCTGAAACTGCACTATCTGAGCACCTGAAGGAGCTTCCACAGCGCAGCCAGCAGCGTGGTGCCGTGAAGGACTCACAAGAATGAAGGGGGGAAAAAAGAAATAAAATCTCAGTGGATGTCATAACGACCCGGGTTTGTTTATGTAACGTAGGGGGCTGAATCATATCTCAGCCTTTCATCACCCAGCCCTGGAACAGTAGTACTTTAATAACGTCTAATGACAAAAATATGGAAAAAATTAGAAGCCAGAGCAAATGAGGAGTTTTTTTTGGTTTTTTTTTTTCTGATGCAGTTTAAGTTCCCTAAATGCCAGTCATTGTTTATTTTTGTCCAAACCTCCCCCTTCTCATTTAACAGCTCAGATTCTTTTTTCTCTTTATGGATTGTAGTTGGGGAGGCTGCCTTTTTTTTTTTTTTTCAATATATAAAAGGTATTTAATATTTTGCAATTGCTGCATGTTTTTGGCAGATAAGTCTGGAGAAGTTATTTCCAGTATACCTGATGCTTTATTAAAACCAGGGCTGGAACATGGTCATTAATGTGCTCTTTTCTCTGCTCTTTTGAATAGAGTGTGGCTCTCAGACCTCCCACCTAGACTCCAACTCATTAGGGACATGCGAGATCAAGAGCTTTAGAAACGAAATTGATTGTTGAATACTTGTGGGATGTGGCATTGCAAAGCCCTGTTTTGGCTCTGGAGTGGCAGAATTTTGTTTCCATGGGTTTTGTTTCCTTCCAAGCTGGCTCTGTATGCCCACAGAAGATCTGGATCTTTCAAAGGCAGGAGGACACTCTGTCTGATGTTCTGGGGGATGTGGATTCCTGGGAGAAGATTCCTCACTGCAATAGGATTCACGGAGCAGCTGGATGTGTGGATCATGACAGCTGGGTGCTGTAACACCATTTCCTAAGTGGCATTGTGGCAGGATTAGCTCTCCATGCCATTCCTGCAGATGATTGTCTGACCTGCTCCTGATGCCTTCCATGGGTGGATATTCCTGACGATCTTTTGCACTAAGAGAGAACCCTCACCACAGAAAGATCCTTTAAGGCTTCTTCCTCACTAAAATCACAGAATCAGCTAGGTTGGAAAAGACCTTTGAGGTCATCCAGCCCAACCTATAAATTTAAAATTTAGACCATGGTTTCTTAGACAGCCTGCCACAGACATGGAGAACAGGTTACAAACTCTCTCTCCGAATTTCTTCGGGAATGCTTGCTGTCCTGCCCTCTCTGGGGTGGGTACCCGTCCACACTGCAGGAGTGTCCCCTGTGTCTCCTGACAGGCACCATGGTTATTGTCCTGGGTTTCTCTTGAAAGAAACCAGAGCAAGGAACGTGGAAGGAGAGCTTCCCAATAGATCCATGGGCACCAAAGTGGACCAGAACCACGAGTGTACCTGCCCCATGAAAATCAGCTAAGCACAAAGTGCCCTGAGGTTCCTGTGGCTGCAGGGACCAGCACGCCCTGGTCATGGCAGTGTGATGATTTTCCAGGCTACATTTATGGAAGTAAAGGGAAGAATGGCAGGCCTCCCACAACAGCTCTGTTACCTGCTGTGAAGCAGCTGTGGCTGTCTCTGCCCCAAGCTGACGGGCTCTGAACCATTTCTGTGCTTGATGCAGGCCACAGAACTCAACCATCAGGCAGCTTGGGTCTGAAGAGAAGGCAGTAATGTGTATGTGATTAAATGGTGCCAATTGTCATCCAGGCCAGAGAGCAGACCTTCTAATTTCCATTGAATACCTGTACCCTTAGATTTTGGCAACCACTGGCTTTATAACTTTATCCAATACTAACAGGGCTCTCTGTGCCTGGGACAGTAGCACAAATATGGTGTTACCTCTTCTGTCTCCCTCAAATTTCCAGACTGCATTGCTGCTTTGGAAATGGGACTTTTTAGAGCAGTTGCTGTGACCTGGCAGCGTGTGAGGGCATGGACAGGTACATCTGCAGGGAGTCAAGCCAAATTTGTGGGCCAAACTGAGCTCGTGGGGTTGGCATGGTGGCAACCAGAGCACGGGGAGGACCCACTTCTAGAAACTGACAGTTCTGTTTGTGAAACTGAGAATGGCCTTACCCCACGTGGACCACTGCCTGCATGGAGCTTTTCTGGGGTCATCAGTGAGCCAGAGACAGTGACCTGCTCAGAACCACATCTTCTTCAAGCATGCATTTCAACTGGGGGAAAAAAAAAATTGTCTTTTTCTAAGCAAGGCAATTTAATAAGTATGTTCGGGTCATGCAGAATATGACCTTGAGAAACCACCAGGGCTATAATCTTATTGGAGAGTTGGCCTCTGTGCTTCCCAGCCACAGATGAAAACCCTGTGGTGTTGCCAGTCTTGAAATGCTGGTGAGGCTGTCTTAAAAATGACATGCAAATACAGTATAAATATGAAGTTTTATTTGTTTGTCTGGTTCTGGAGCCCTGGGCCATGTTTTCAGGCTTTTCTCTGCAACTCTGAGAGAAGGAGAACAATTTCATATTGAAATTAAAAAAACAAAAACAAAGCCAAAGAACCAACAACCCAACCAAAAAAAACCCCTTTGATATTGTTTTGTAACTGTTGGCTGACAGGAACTTTAAACAAAATATTAGATATAATGAAGCTTGTGATAAAAGGCTGCAAGAGCCAGCAGCTCCGTGCTGGAGGTCCCCTTCCAGCACTGACTATTCCCTGTGGCAAGGAGCAGATTTCACAATGCCAAGGAAAGAAGAAGCTGCTCACAGTGGCCAGAAGACAGTTCTGTAAACACTGCAGGATGCTGAGGGGGCCGAGGAGAGAAAACCACCACGGCTGCTCCTCCCAAAGAGAGCAGGTGCCTGAAGGTGGGGCTGGGGGGGGTGATGGATTCCACCAGGACACAACTCGTGCTTGGGTTCTCTTGGCTCCAAATAAATGCCCGAGCTGATGAACCAAACCAAATCACGCCTGGATACATTCTGTATCATCATCTCTCACAGAGGGACTCGCTCACCCACACTGTCCAGCACACGCACCTCCTGAATACCTGCTTCTTCGCAGGATCTGACTGCAGCAGAGTTGTTGCAGCCCCGAGCCAGGAGTGGTGGCAAAGGCACCCAGCACATCCCCAGGGCCACCACAGTGCTGCAGAGAAGGCTGAGGAAGGAGTCAGGGAGAAGGGAGGATGGAGCTCTTTGTTTTTCAGGTCCTGCTTTGGCATTCCCCTGTTGGAAGAACACCTTGGTTGTAGCAGAAAGGGTGAGGTAGCTAAGCAATAACCCTGCTGTTCCTGGTCCTCCTGCATCCCCATTGAGAAAGGAGGTGGCAGGGCAGGAAAGCCTGCTGGGTTACACATGCCAGTGTCCCCTCCTGAGGCTGGGCAGCCAGCCTGGCCTCCGCAGAAGCAGCAGATAAACTCCCCATCACTCTCTGGGATGTTTCAGAAGGGATAACCCCAGCACGGAGGAGAAAAGAAAAATTACTTGAAAAGGAGAAAGACTCCTCACTTTGGGCAATGGAAATGAAACTTGTGAGTTGGTTTCTGAGAGGCCTGTCTGCCAGAACAGCCGTGCCTGTTGCACAACCCGCTGCTGTGGGCAGATAACTGACTGACCACAGCTCGACAGCACGTGGGACAGGGTGAGCCCTCAACTCTGGAGCTAGATATGGTTCTCAGTCAATAAAACCATCGGTATTTACTCATTTGCTGCCTGTCTGCAGCAGCCAGACCTGCAAGCAGCTGCAGCCAGCCAGCTACAACTGGTGGCTGCAGGACAAGGCAGTGGCTGCAGCAGCTTGTAATAATGCAAAGGAGTGGTTATCAGTCAGTTATAGCAAGGTAAAGGCAAACACTGAGGTATTTTGGGAGGCCACGCATGATGTGATAAGGAAGTGTCCTTGGCTGTGGTGTTTTAATAAATACTTTGTGAGCAACTGCTGTTAACAAACTCCAGAGAAATTCCTCCTATAAAAGGAAAAGGCTTCTGCAGTTTATATGTACTACATGTGAATGCCTGTGCAAGATACCCATAATTTCCATTTTCCCTTGATTCTCTTTCCTCCCCCAGTGTTGGGCTGGGTAGTCTTGATCAGTGACCACAAGCAACCAGCTCCACAAACTTCTGCTGAGGATGCAGGCTCAGGTTCTCAAAAACAGGAGAAATTTATCCTCCTAGCTCCCTGTGAACTCTGAGGCCTCAGCTCTCGTGCCTGACTCTGAGCACAGCCTACACAGAAACGTCTTTCCTGACCTTTGCTGTGGATGAGCTGCCTCAGCTGAACCCACCTCGCTTATTTTGCACCTGAATGGCTTAACAACCTCTTGTCAGGATTTTCCAGAAAAAAAAGGTGGGTTGAACAATAATTTAAAAGACACTCCTTCTCCAGGTTGTGGTCTGCATTCTCCCAGTCTGGAGGAGCTCTCTTCCACAAAAACAACACTTTTGCATTTTTAGCACTGAATTTCTCTCTCAGGAGCAGCCAGAAGTTGTGAAGGGTTGCATATTCAGCCAAGGAGAATTCATAGGTTCACGTATAGCAGAGACTCATCACCGTGTGATTTCTTATCATAAAAACTCCCTTCCCTGTCAGGATTTGTTTATCTCTGTCCTCCGTCAGCCAAGCAGCCTTCTCAGCTTCACCCACCACCAGAAGGGCCTTGGTATCAATCAACACAATTTTCCTGGCTCCTCAAACATTTCTGTGGTACCTACCCTTATATCTTTGTGGGGCAGTGTGGGCTTAATAGAAAATAAAAAAGAAAAGAAAAGAAAACAAAACCAAAATCATAGTTCCCATTAAATTTGTGAGATTACCCTTGATACTTAGTATTTTAAGTCACCCCAAATTTGGAATGCTTGTGCAGCAGGTAGCACATTCTGTTCAGCTTCTGATTAAGTTCCAGCTTGAGTAATTAAATTCCGTTGCTCAAAATTCTTCCTGCCGTTTCAATTAGATGCAATCATTAAATTTTCACTTCCTTTTCTGAAGTGTTGGGTAATATTAGTGCGCATTGTTCAAACTGCTGCCCTCCATCATCACAGAGATGCTTGCTGTGTCCTGGTGGATGATGCAATGTGATGGCTTGCATATCACTTTGCTGGATCTATGAAGTGTTTTAAGATGGCTGCATTGCATTTTTGGCAAAAATTCAATATAAATCATTATTATCATCAGGGTGGTACTCCATAGCAGTCAAGGTCAATATGTGCCCAAAAAAAAAAAAAAAGTTAAAGAAGCTGAAAATTTACTTTAGAATTCAGTCTACGCAAAAATCCCACAGGCCTACATTACTGAAAATCTTGGCATATTAATTTGGTTTGGGAGATAAAATTGTATTTCATGTTCTCCCTCAGAAAAATTGTACTTGGATTAAGATGGATGATCTTAAGGCCATTCATTGCATTGTGTGCTTTGTAGGTCAGTTCCTCATTTTATACCTTGAGGAATTTTGGGTTTGTTTTGTTTTAGGTTTTTTTGTTTGTTTTGTTGTTGTTTTTTGTGTTTTTTTTTTTTTTTTTTTTTTTTTTGTTCTGAAGGATGGGCCAAGTTTATGATGAAGAAGATTTTGTTTCCACTGTAGCAGTGAGACTGATGGAGCTCTTCGTGAAGGAAAGCAAGTCTTTAAAATCAGGTATTAGTATGTTAAGTAGAAATGGAATATAATAAATGAGAACTGAAAATTATATTGTAAATTAATTCTAAGGCTTTACTTTACTGGACCTGTAGCACAAGATTTGTTGGTTTTTTTTCCCCAATATGATAATTTTCTCCTGCATTGTCACCAAAGTCTCGTGACGAATTAACAGGCGCTCACTTAGTTTTCAGACTGATATAGGGAATTTTATCTTTCAATCTGCTTGCATATCTTCATCTTCATTTCCAAAGTTGCTTGAGATGATCAGCAGTACATTTGCAACTTGATAATAGATTTATTCAGTGAAGATCTTTGACAAATTGGTTTGTAACCATGCGCTGTGGCCTCCTGTGATTTCAGTGATGTGACACAGGGTTGCAAGGCTTATTTTGTTTGATGACTTACGGGGCAGCGAGAAAACATTCTCTGCTAGTGGGTATTCCAGGCCAAAACTGCATTTTGCCTGTTCAGTTCAGCCATACTGAACACTGTAATCCCATTTAAAGATGGTTTAATAAGGGCTAATATATGACCCATAGATGTCATTAACGGTAACTGGGCTTTGAATATATAATCTTTAAATGGGAATTTACCTGGCTGTTCGGAAGACTGCTGTATTTTTCCCGCTTGCTCAGCTTTGACTAGGTCACTGGAGCTGTGCTGATTGTTTCCACAACAGGCTCCAGCAGCATCCTCAGCGTCAGCTGTGAATTTGACCTGTAATGATTAGGTAAGGCTATCTCTGAATTCTTTCTGGAAACTGCCACTATCCTTTCTGATGGTCGCTCAAGTCTACAAAGGTGCTGAAGTGGTTTCGTCTGCCTCCTGCAGTAGTACCCTGAGGAGGAATCCTTCACCAAGAGGCAGAAAAATCTCTTGCACTGTGGAACAAGTGCTGATGAAAGCAGACCGCAGCTCTTCACTGTGCATGCAGCTGTACAAACACACCTCTCCTCCACCGCCTCTTGGGGACAGAGCGGGTTGTCCAAAACTCTGCAGTGGGCTGGTGACAAAGCAAGAACCAGGCCAGCTCAGCCCTTTCTTCTGCCCCAGCCACTCACAGGCACACCTGCAGCTCTTAAACTTAGATTTTGTCTTTGAGTTTATTTCTGGGCCAAAGTCTGAATAGGGAAGAACTAAATACAAGGAAAATAACCTGGAGGTAAAAAACGTTTTGCACAAATAATAGACAACATGCTCTTCCTGACATTTGCATCACCATCACCTCTTACAAAACATGCAAATGGTTTGGCAAGGGGGTGAGTTCTCTGTGTATGAATGGAAAACAAACAACAGATGAAAGGGGAAGAGAGGCAAACAGGCTGATGAGATGATGCTCCTGCCTGAGAAAGCTCTCGTGAGTGAGTGGTACTGTCTGCCAAAGAACTGAACCTTCTGTGAAGAGCACAGTGACTCACCAGCTCTGAAAGACACAGGGAATGGGATAGGGACTGACAGACAAGAAAGGGAAAGGGATTTTCATATGGGTGAGGAACAACGGGAGACCATCTATCAGCTCTCTTTATCAGTGTTCTTTCAAACCTGGTAGAGGAGCCAGCTTTTGCTTTGTCTGTGATGAAACTTTGGCACAGTTTTCCCTCTTCTCTTTTCCTCCCGTCATGTGCTGGGATAACAGCATAACCAGAATGCCTTCAGGCACTGTCAACATTAACCCTTGCCCTTCTGCTCATCCTCTCTGAGGGCTCTACCCCCGCCATTCTCCCAAGGCTTGGTTGACTAAGAGGGCACACTTGGTATGGCAGCAGTGATGAGAGGCAGGGAAGGATCAGAAGTGGCATGTGGCCGAGCTATCCACTGTTGCTGTTTTGTCCCCTGCTATTTTCATCTTGGCTTGGACTCTCCAGTTTGATCTGTCAGTACAAACACTGCCATCAACAGCAGAGCCATGCTGAGGCAGGATTCCATGCCAGGCTTGTACAAGCACTGCAGCCTTGAGGTTTACATCTCACAAGGAACCGTCTTTTCTCTGCATTCTTTCTGTTAGGCTCCAGGACTTGAAATCAACCCTGGTCTTCACTCCCAGACCTCCACAACCCAACCCACTGCTTCTGGAAAACCAGCAGCCAAACCTATGGATGAGCAATGATTTTATTTTTTCCCCCTCCTGTCATTTTGGTGATTCACCTTCTAACCTGGTCAGAACAGGAAGAGGAAGGCCATGAGTCATTGAAAGGCATTGGCCATGCACCAGTGGAGAGCCAAAGACATATCACAAACCCTCTCCTACAGCTGTGTTTGTCATCTTCGTGCTGCAATCCCATTATCAAGAGAATAAACTAGTCCTCTGTCTTATAAAGTCCCTTTGAGGTTTTTGAAAGGGAAGATGGTCCAAAAGCCCAAAATCTTCCCCAGGTAACAGACTCTCCACAGAGCAAGTGAGACAAGCACGTGGAAGGCGTCACGTCCTTGTACTCAGCCTCCTCTTGCATGTTGCCCCTTCTCCAAAAGTGAGCCTTTGTGCCTCGATTTATGGATCTGGAGGGCTGCAGCAGCTCCCCTCTGGGGCTGGAACACAATTCTTGCCGACTGAGCTGTGCTGTGAAATCTTCTGCTGGGAATCCTTCTCCTCTGCAAAGTAGCAGAAAGTATCCAGAAATTCTGAGCTGTGACAAGTCAGACACCCATTGCTGTTTACTGCTGTCACGTGCTGCTTGCAGCACAGGTTTAAATGCTGTCCTGTTTCATCCCGAATCATCCCGGTTTCTGTGCAACAGCAAAGTCTTTCAGCAGTCTGGACAGGAACAGAATCCTGTTTTGCATGACTGGCAACACTCAGATAGACAAACCAGCTTCTTTCAGCCTCAGACCTAAGTTTATAGTTAAATCTCAGCACTAAGGGTTTGGAGTGTTTGGGAGAGAGGAAAGGGAGAAGCAACCTCCTGCTGTGGTGAGAGAAAAGGAGGAAACTTGTTGAAGCATATGAAGGAGTATTTGGGCAGGTCCTTGGGTAATAAGTCCACAAAGCATCTCTGCAGTGAAGTGAATTCATTCATCCTGGTAGAAGTTTTTTTATTAAACCCTCTTTGAGCAATTTAGGGGGGTTTTGACCTCAGAGGGCACAGCTTGCTTTCGTAGGCAGCAAGCTGCAACAAATTCCATACCTCTTTCTCCAGCCATGTCCCTCTGACAGATCCTTTTCAGTATTTCCCCAGTTCACAATCCTGCCTGCATATGAACATCTTCCCATAGAGGTTATACACATGGGTAAAGTTCCCATCCAAATGATCACTTTGGCATCAAACTCTTGTTGCTGCTAGACTAAAAGGCTTAAACACTTCTCAGAGCTTTGGGGAGGACTTGGTAGCTGCCTGTAGAAGTGCAGAAAACGGAGTCCAAATTTCCTGAGGCCAGATTTCTCTTCACCTCCTTACACCACTTATCTGGTCTACACAAGTAACTCAAAATGATGTTTCCATCTGTGCTGGCAGGACGTAGCACAGCTGAACCATGAGGTCCTGACCTGAGCTGTCTGTCTTTCCAGAGGCAAGGACACAGACCCTCTCCCATTCCTGGGCAATGTGCACCAGCCAAGCTCTGCAAAACGTCCTCAGACTCCAAATCAAGCAGGCAGTGGGCAGCAACCAGGGGGAAATGCACAGACTTTGAATGCCCCCTCAAGGTATTGCTCCTGCTTGTGAGCTGAGGTGGATGAAGAGTTTCTACACCAAGTTGTTAAGGCTAGTCCTGGGCATTTGGCCCACAGGGCCTTTATATGTAAGCTTTGCCTTGTACCATCTCATTTGCTGCTTTTGGCAAAGTCACAGGGCAACCAAGTAGTGCTTAATTTGTGAGTTTCAGGATTTAATTCTGTTTTGCCGTATGGTAGCTCTGTCTGACAGAGTGCTCACTGCAGCACTCAGGGATCCAGAGAAGTTAAGGAGGAGTCACTGCCAGCCTCAGTGACTCTGAATTCAGTGTGCTGCACTAGATACAGCTCTGCTGGCATTACAGCAATGCAAGGTGGCAGTTTGCTGCTTGCAGGACAATATGGTCACGGGGACACGAAAGAATGGCCTGATGCTGTGCCAGGGGAAGTTTAGGTTGGACATGAGGAAAATTTTTTCTCCTGGAGGGTAGATGAGCACTGGAATAGCATCCCCAGGGCTTGGAGTTCAAGAGGCATTTGGACCACGCTGTCATGAGCACATGTGATTCTTGGGGGTGTCCTGTGCACAGCCAGGAGCTGGGCTCCATGACCCTTGTGCCTCCCTCCCAGCTCAGCTTGTTCTATGGTTCTGTGATTCTCTGATCTTTTAATTGAATGGAAAGGACTACTGGATGAGAATCATCGCACCCCACAGTATGTCCTTTGTGTGTCACTGTGGAAAGAATTAAGCAGGATTCACCAATGCAGTTTTGCCTTTTACAGTGACAAAATTCAGTCTTGCTTTGCAGCTGATGGACAAAAGCTCATTAGGTGTTTTTTTTTGTGTGTGTTCTTATGTGACCACTGAGTTGAAAGGCAGGTTGCTGTGTGGCAAAGGCAGCTGGCAAAGTTTCAGGGAAACCAGGAGATTTCTGGAGCTTATGGAGGGCAGCTTCATGATGCGTGGAATTCATGAACTGATCAGAGGAGATGCTTTGTTAGACCTGATACTCACCGTGAAGATGGGAGGCTGAGGGCAGCCTCAGCTGCAGGGACGATGAAGCTGTGGTGTTTAAGAGGAGTGAGCAAGGCAGAATAAGCCTGGACTTCAGCAGATTTACCTCATGCAGGGAACCTGCTTGTCACAGTCTCATGGAAAACTGCCCTTGGGGGGATCAAAAGGATCCAGGAGAAGCCAGCTGATCTTCCATGTCAGTAGAGTGTGAGAATGGTCTGCTGCCAGGTGTAGGCAGCTGAGCAGCACTGGCAGTGGGTCAGCACAGAGAACGTGGAGCTCCATGGGGACAGAAGGATTTTTGGGCAGAAGCAGGGACAGACTGCTCAGAAGACGCAAATAGGAATGGGATCAGGAAAGCCAGAACTCGTGGGAAGCTGAAACCATTAGAGAACACAAGGGACAACGGTATCTTTCTGTAAGAACATTGGCACTCGGAGGAAGCCTAAGAACACCACAGGGTCACTGCTCAGTGGGACAGAGACCTGGTGGTGAAGGCTTGGGTATTCAGTGCTGCGTTCAGTGGCTCCAGATCCAGCAGGACAGGTTTCTTGGCAACCTGGCCTCGTGGGACCCCCTCTGAGAGAAGCTGAACGGGATAGAGGGCCCTTGCACCTGTGATGCTATGGCAAGACACACAGAATCAGTGCCTGGTTCTGGATCTGACTTTTTCTATGTATTTATGGGTGTTACTTTTAGGTACTCAGCTGCCAGGGTCAGGCCGTCTGCCTAAAATTTTTACCAGGGTCTGAAAGACACAGCTTGGAACTGAGTGAACAAATATTCAGTCCTATCTGCCTACGTGGAGCTTATAGGGCTAAGAGGGCAAGTTCTACTGTTCTGATTTGGTTGTAGTCATGAAGGATAGACTGTGTTGGTGTTCCACATCAGAAACTCAGGTCAAATTGCCTGTTAGGAACTCTGATAAGCCACCAGTGAGGCGTGGTCATTCTTCATCTGGATGAAGGAAGGAATCCCTATGCTCCAAGGTGGCTGCTAAGCAGCCAGTCCAACTTCACCCTTGCTAGGTGGGCTAATTTTTGTAATAAGGAAACTTGTTGAAGTCCTTAAATTAAGTTTCCTCAGGAATGGGGAAAGGCGGAGGTGTCAAAAATGAGCTTTGAAACCAAATCGTAGCACCAATTTTACAACTGTAAAAAGTCTGAGATGAAGCCAGCACTCAAACTCACCTTTCCCAGACTCCAGGCCTTGGTCTTAGCTTTTCAGTCCACTTCTTTTTTTCTGCTCTGTTTTCCTTCTCCTAGCTGTCAAAGTTAATGTCACAAGGCAACATGTTTGGATACATTCGAGCAGTTTAGTGTGAGTTTTAAATTCAGAGTTATAAATAAATGTCCTAGCTGGGATAGCATGAGAAAGCCTGGTTCATCGGTGTCGTTTTCAGATTGAGCCAAGTACATCGGACGCAAAACATCTTGAGTTTGCAACTCTGATTCTCTTTTCTTACTAAAATAAAGGGGAATTTGTAGATTACATAGCATTGTTCATAGTGAGAAATATTTTCAGTGTGCCCAGGGTGTGTTATGTTTCATTCCCTCCTGTTTCTGAGTAGCACTGTTAATTCTGTCCAAGTTGCCATCAAATACATATTTATTTTCTCAGGAGTACCCAAATATTTCCAAGGTGGAGTGAGAAACAGAAAGTTTCACAGCTGATATGTGTTTCCCCCTTGGAATGACATCACTGTTTAATTCCACCAGATATTTTGCTCTGTATACCATTTTGACAGAAAGAGAAAGCTGTTGCCCTTTGCATTAAGGTGGAGAGTTTTAAAGTGGCTGAAATCAAAGGGAATGTACAACATGATGCAAGAAATTAATCTCTGAACATACAAATTATGATTTATAATCTAACACATCAAGTTTTTTTTTTTTTCCATAGTGATTCCAGGATGAATTCAGATAAATGCCAAAAAAAAGAATTCTCACTCTTGGTTGTTTTAACAAATGGTTTCTGCCCAAAGGTCAGAGATTCTTTAGTAATTGAACTTGATCTTAAACATATTCATTTACGAAAAATGAAAGTGGTGCAATTTCTACAAAAAAAAAAAAAAAAGGAAACTAAATTACCTTATTTCCTTTTGCTACAGCCAACATATGGCTGTAGAGACACAGACTTACGAAAAATGACTTTTATAAAAGTCTGTAACATACAAAACCATGATACAGAACAGCAACAAGTGGTGCTAAACCATGTACTGATGTAATTTTGTCCCCAGCTGTTTCAACCTGTGAACAAAATGCCATTGGTTATGAAGCAGCAGAGATCTGTCCCCTTTAGTCAAGTAACTCCAGGAGTCTGCACTGAGATGCAAATAAATAAAGCATTTTGCTGTGGGCAGTTGAAATGAATCCTGCCATAGGCAGAAAATTTTGGCTACCCCCCAGATACTGCTTGTATTTGAAGATATAATCTGTGAGAGAGTTTAGGGTTGTTTCTGTGGATTAGAAGGGAAGGATCAGAAGCAGAGCCTCCCGTTGATCTAAGTCAACATTTGCCTCCTGAAGGGCCTTTCAAGAGTCTGTCATAAGTGGTTAGAAAATAATTTTTTGGTACCTCTGCAGAATATTTGGCAGTGATTAATTGTCTTCTTTAATTCCAGGGGAACCTTCTTTTGTAAAAATTGCATATTCCTCCCCATTTTTCACTTTCACATAAAACACCAGAACAATCTGAGAGCAGCATGCCAATCAAAAATATTGATTGAATTCAATACCTAATTTTCCCATCTAAAAAGAAAAATAAATATTTGCTTTTCGGTCAGCCCTGGAACTTTTTTTATTCCTTTATATTTAATATTTTTTTCCTCAGTGGAATCATGATCTGGTTGGAGATTAGTGGGAAATAGAGAGAGAAGGATGTAAGCTAGGTAATAACTGAGTTAGAGAAGAAGAGAGAATGGTTGGAACACTTGAAGTCAATGATAAACCACTCCTTGACTTCCAGGCAGGAGCAGGTTAACAGAAATCCAACAACAGCTTGTGTTAGACATGTGGTCCATGCAGGCCCAAGAAAGCACGGAGGGTAAAAGGGAGTCTGCACCTCAGAGGAAAACAAAATCATCCACATAGCTTTTTGCTGAGTGAGTGAATCAACAAGTCAGCCAGCATCTGCCCTGCTCATTGTCTTGGCAAGAATCCTTGTGGCAACAATGTCGTATAAACTTTTATTTGGAGAGGCTTTGAATCGGCTAACTAGAAAAAAAAAAGATTAAAACAATAAGTACAGAAGAAAGGAGAAAATGAATACAACTCAGAATTTAGATTTTCAGTCAGGCTGTCTATATAATGGAATGATCAACAGAGCTTCCTCATGAGATTACTACTTAAGCAGTTCCCCAAGATATTTACAAACACATCTACAAAAATCCTCCTTTCCCATTATCTGGGATGGTGTTGGATGCATTCCTTGAGGTACTTGTCATAGTCAGTGGACTTTACAAAAGACTGTGTGGCTTCAAATCGTACTCCTGCTCATATTAATTTCAAATGCCCTTCCTTGGCTTTCATGTTAATATTTAGTTTGGGCCTCTCTTGTCTTGAAGGGTGTTAGATCTCTACGGAGCCCTCTTTCAAGAGGCACAGGAGTGATTCCTGATGCTCCTCTCTTTCTGGGTACCATGGCTGGGAGCAATGACCCTCAAAGCCACATCACTTCTGGCAACAGCTGGAAGTTTCAGGTGCCTGACCTGAGGCACATAAATGGGATGGATTTTCACACACGAGCAAGCAATTGCTTGAAAATCACCAGTTGTTTGCAAAGTGTGAATAAATGCTGCAGGAGCATGGCAGTAATGGCAGGTGGCTGCCTTCACAACCCAGCCCACGCTCGTGAGCACTGAGCACCTCTGGAGGAAAAGTGAGGTGAAAATATGATCAAAGAAATTTGGAGACATGGTAGAAACAGGCAAATAAATGCCTGACAGCACAAGATCCAGGCCATTTCCCATACTCTAGTCAGGATTCTGGGCTCTTTATTTGCTGTTCAGTGTGGCTCCATTTCTGTGTGGAAGAAATAATGTGCTGGCCTGCCCTTAGATATGCCATTTCACCAGTTTTTACTTCCTTTTGTGGATTTAGTAACCCTGGGTTGAGAAAGTGAGTGAAGCTTTAAAGTAAATGAGTCTGGTTTTTCAGTGGCATCACTTAAGGGCAGCAAGCTCCCTTGCTGTTTTGGGCTCTTTGACAGGTAATGCTGGGCATGGTAGCACCTCTCCTCAGTTCCTTTGCCTTTAGGCTTCCTTTAGGCACCTTTAGGCTGGCTTAGAGCTCTTCCAGACTCCAGGGAGGCAAGAGTGCTGGCAAGTGCTCAAAGGATACTGACAGTCACCTCCCTTCAACTTTTGCAATCTCATTCTTTCTGGATTTCCCAAAAAATGACAGCTTGCCCCATCAAAGCTGCATTTCAATGCTGTAAGGCACTTTAAATAATTTTTCTCACTTTCAAACATCCTACAGAAGTAGCTCTAGAAACATTCACATGAGAATTTCCACAAAACGTCAGAAGAAGGTTGTCTCCAAGGAGAATGACTGGCTATTTTCCAAATTTTTCTGTTTTCCAGCTGGGTCAGTTTGGTGAGTCCTCTCCCCACCACCCCAGCCTGGGGCCTGTTGCTGCTTTTTACCTCACAACATGAAAGCAAACGTGAGATCTGCTATCTCTTGTAACCCACTGGCAGTCCACGGCACATCTGAGGGGATAAGCAGGAATGGTTGCGGCGCTGGGAGAGCGTATCTGCTTGACAGAGAAACCTTCTGCAGGATTGTGGCTGCTCAGCACGGGCTGTATTTAGGCTTTGGTGGCTCTCAGGGAAGAGGACATGCACGTATCTAACCAGAGAACCGAAGTGGCTGCGCAGGAATCCAGGAGTAGCTTGTGAATTATGAAGGAGAGAGTGTCCCCTGCCTTCACGCACGCACACAAGCAAGGCTGAGGTGTTTACGGAGCTGCCCACATATTTTTTGGTCTGTCAGACACTCCCTGTGTGTGGCCTATTGTTTGACTGCAAGTTCTAATAAATAAGAGCTGACATTCAATAGAAGCCTCTTATTCCCCAGCTGCACGGGACAGCAAACCAACGGGGCCAAATTCCTGGGGGCTCTGCGTGTGCCATGTTCTGGGGACTTTGCCACAGCAAAGGTGACAGCTTATTGTCTGTGGGGAACTCACTGGCCATGCTCTGGTGTATCTGGGCAGCCTCCTGCACTGCCTATCTCTGTGACAGAGCCAGTTAGAGGCAGAGAAATGAGGCTTTGCAGCCTCCAGAGGAGGGAGGTCTGGAACAATTTGGGCTGAGAGGAAAATCTGGAGCTGTGGGCAGTTCTTCGATGGTGGAAAACCAAGCTGGGAGCTAAGAGGAAAGAAGTCGGTTTTCTGGGTGAAAGGAGATGGTGCATTTGGGGCACAGCTCTGATTCTGCTCCTTGTGCAATGGGGAGGCAGGCAAGGCTAATGATTATGGGCCTCTCTCTAATGAAAAACATTGGTTATTCAACCCTTTTGAGAAACGAAGTGCAGAATTATAACATACTCAGAAAAGCCTGTCTTTGGAGATTTACTAACCAAAAACAAATAAAAAAGAAAGGTCAGCTGCATTTAATGTCATGTGTTATAGTTGTATTAATAATGTGAAAACCTAAGTGAAACACCCTTTCAAAGCTTTTGGCTCATTGTCCATGCTGTGGAGTATTTTTTGCTTTACAGTTGTGGAAGATCAGCTCTCCCCGTTTCACAGGGCACATTCTGTCACCCTACAGAGCCAAACAACAACCCCTACCAAACACAAAACAAGACAGAATACCTTCTCCCTGAAAATGCACATCAGAAGACGCAGGCACTGCAGGTGATCAGCACTTTTGGCTCCAGGTCTTTGCCAGCCCGCAGTGAGTCGTCAACAAGGACCTGCATTCCCAGGTGTAGAAGCAGCATCAGCCATGGGATGTTCTCAGGGACTGGAAGGGGAGGCAACAAGCATCAGCTGTGACGGATTCCTTTTTGGCTAACAGCCAGGTGGGCAGGAAGAGCTGTGATGTCTGGAAAAACCCCGATGAGCACTACATGCTGTGACCAGTTTTCGGTGTTATTGTCCAAACTTGGCTGAAGACCACGCTGGCCACCAGATGGACAAACAAACACAAACCCCTCCTGCATGTCATGTTTAGTGGCCACTGCAGCCCCCTGGAGCTGCTCAGACTCACAGACCTCAGCTGCCAAGGGTGCTTAAAAGGTACATTTGAAGCAAATCTCCAAATTCTTGAAGTGTTAGGGCAGAGGTCTCTCCTTCCAGGGATTTTATCCAAAGACTGGTCCCCCTGCTCCTGCGTTATACCACTTCTAGGAAACTGGTAGTGAGAATGTCACAACATCTCCTTCTGGAGAGATTAACAAGGTGGAATAAATAAATAAATAAAATATATGTGTTGCTGTCCCACCCTCAGGCTTTTATCTGCTTTTTAACACTGCACATTGACACCAAATGTAGGAACAACAAATGCACTTCTCCCTCTGAGCATCTGCTCCTCAGTGCTCCGTGGGGCTCTTGCTGCAGTTGCATGGCAGAAGAAAGAGGTTCTTTTATCATAACATACAAAAATACAAATAATTTTAAAAAAAAAATGGAAAGAAATATTTACTTTTCCCATAGAATTACTTGATTTTCATAAAGTTTCTTGTTTTCCTTGTTAAAAAATCTCTCTATGAAAGAAAAAAAACAGCTGTCCCATACCATCTTTCTACCACAGGACAATTTCCTTAAAGACTCTTTCAGAAAAAAAAAATTGCTTCTTGATTTTTAAACATTATTATTATTTTTGGTCCCTTTTGCACTGCTGGAGAAAACTAGGGGATCTTGGGTGGAGGTTCTAATTCTCATATGAGTAATAGCCTTCAGCTTACTTAAAGTTTCCTCTACAGCACATGCTGTATTTTGCTTCCCTCCCTTCCTTACATCCGTGTGCTGTGGTGCCGTGCACTTCCAAACAGCAGCTGTGCCGTGGCTCAGGAGAAACCAGGGACCTCTCAGGGATCCAAAAATCACGTGTTAGCCAACTCTTTTCTCACTGGTACAGCCTGCACATAGCAAACTGCTCAGCCCACCTACATCTGACCCTGGTCCTGCAGAGTTTTGGGGTGATTTGAGTCTATTTCAAGGGAAAGGGGGAGACGAGGCATCTTTCTGCTGAGTCCCACAGCCCCTGGAGAGGGTTTTGCTGAGGTCCTCCTCTCAAGATGTGTACAAGGCTTACGAATGCCAATTGCAGTGCATCACAGCCTAGGTTAGAGGGGCTCATTTTTAAGCAGGGATGAAAAAACCCAGAGCTGACTGCATTCCATACCGACATGGGCTGTCAGAGCGGCTGTTTTATGAAACAGGCTGGGATAATGGGACTGTACTACCCTGAGGTTGGATGAAATCCTGTTTTGCATACTGTAAAGCCTTTTTATTGCTCTTCGTTCAAGAGTCCATGCACGCTGTTTCTAAGGGTTCAGCATTATCTGTCAGAATAAAAAAGGGGCAAAGTTACAGTCAAATTAGCAGAATTAGTAAAGAGACAAATATTGGGTGGGTTTTTGGTGAAATTCTGCCTGCAAATATCTTCCTGAAGCTGGGAGCAGTATAGAGATAGGTCAGGAAGAAATCCTTCACCAAGAGACCCTTTTCTCCTTCAGTTCCTCTTTGACAGGCCCAATGGACCTCCTGTGGGAAACCAGAAATGCAAAGAGGCAAAGTGGATTCCAAAGGTCACTCCCTAGGTCAGGGGCACAGCCAGTTCTGAGTTAAAGAGTTAATTGACAGTTCTCATGTTGTGCTTAATTTTAGTCTTATTTTCAGCCCATGCAGCTCTGTCCATGCATGCTGGAAGTACCCCAGGCCAGGCTCTTTTTCTCTCTTACCATTTTCTGTTCTGTGACAACCTCAGTATCTCAAGGCCTGTTTTTCTTCCTTTCTCTTGCTCTATAAAGTCTGCAATTTCTTAAAATGCTGCCTGGTTTATGAGTGATTTCTCACTCCTCACAACTGGAGAGAGGGGAGATAATTGAAACCAAATGTTTCATTTGTGTTAATAATGAGTGTCATTTTATTTTATGTCGTGCTGTTTCATGCAAGAGCACTTCAAAGTGCAGAGAAGAATAGAGGAGAAGAACATCATAAAAGAGCACTGGAGGCCACATAGTGAGAACTGATCACAAAAGGAGAACCACTCTCAGTCCAAACCTTGACCACAGTCTCTCCGGAGGAAAATATTTGAGGAGAGGAAAACATCATGTTGCAGGGCTTTACCTTTCGTCAGGAGGGGCTGTTGAGGTGCTCTGAGGTCCCCTGAAGCCTGGCACCTTTGGCATGAGGTAAAGAGTGAATGCTCAGGCTCAGTCTCCATGAGGCAGTGATTTCTCCCTCCCTGCTCTGTAAAAGACCTTTCTTTGCACAGCCTTGTCGGTTTGGGCCAGGAAAAGCAACCAGCATGGTGCTGATGAGGTTTGACCTCTCCTCCTCTTAGTGCAGCTGGGAATCACCTTGTGCCTCCCTCCTCGGGCTGAAGGCATCTCTCATCTCCCATCACCACATCCCCGGGTGTGCACATGTTGAGAAATGACCACTCCTCCTAAAGGGCCTTCAGCTGGGAAGCTGGGAGAGCTGAGCTTAGGATCAGCCCAGCCAGTGGCACAGCAGACCCAGCCTCAGGGCTCCCAGGTTCAGACCATGATTCCTGGGCAAGTGGTGGTGTGTTTTTCTGTCCCCCTGGCACCCCGTGACAGGTTGTTTATGGCTTGGCTTCCCGCAGCTGGATTAAAAGCACTCCATAGTCGTGCACTTCATTTCAGGAATATGAGCGGCCCCTATAAAAATCCAGCTGGGTGGCCATGCCAAATGCTGATCCACTGGCCTGGGTGGGAAGGGCAGCACAAAGCCCTGACATAAACTGCCTGATGAGACCGTGTTTGTAGTTTGGGCCAAACTTAGCCCTACATCATATCTTCATTCAACACAGTTTCAGTCACACGTTTTTACTCTACTCTCTGTGAGAATCTTAGCTGATTTTGTATGTGGGACCATCTGCGCTCATTTAATGGGACATTATCCAAAGTTTTCTCCTGTTTACAGAGGAGAAACACCCCTCACACCATATTTATAGCACACAAACCCCATGCAGAGTCAGCAGCGTAAGTTTCCTCCATTTCCTGCTGCCCATGATTCATCAGGACATCAGAGAATGTCACATCTGTGTCTGTCCTCTCCAACAGGGGGGAAGATGCTATGGACAAACCTGAGCTTTAGGTGCCTGGTTTAAGACAGGCAGGACTTGGTTATTTTCATCACTCTAAGCAACTGATGGCAGAGCGTGCAGCTAAAATACATAGTGCTGTAGAGTCTTCATTTGATGTGAGGAATACAATAAATGCTGTGTATGAAGAACCAGCAGGGGTGGCCTGTGCAACCTCACTCAGGGCTTCTGTTACCTCTTTCTTAGGCCACATCGAGGTCCTTCATCTATGACACTGTAATGCAACCTGATTTCATTTTTTCCTGCACACTCTCCAGCAGAGGAAATGAAGATGTGCATGCTATTTGACAGCCCTGTTCATTGCAACCTTCACACTTCACCCAGGTCCATTGCATCTGAGGGACTGTCAGCCTTCCTGCTGGTGCTCTTACAGCTGGAGGCACTCCTGAGGTTTATAGGACAGAATCTTGGCTCCACAAATTCCAATGGCAAGAGCTGCCAGGTTTTCACTTCTTGGTGTAGTGTGTTCACATTCTCATGGTCCTGACTATCACAGTGCTATCAGTCACCCAGATTAGCAGAGAAAATCTTCATCAACTGGAGCATTGCTGAAAAGCAGAACCCATAATAACATAATGTAACGACACTTTTATTTTTACAGCTCCTCTAGAGCCAAGGCACTATATAACATAATGAAACACTTACACTGAAGAACAGAAGACCCCAAAAGAATAAGAATTAAAATTTAAGTCTCCTGGACAGCTTTTGTATTTGGCCCAGGTTATAGAGTCACAGCTTACATTGACTGAAATCCAGTGGAAGAATTCCATCTGGGATGCCCAGGGAATTGTGATCAAGGGGAAGACACCAGCAGTGGGAAATGACTCGCCCTGGCAGCTGCATTGGATAGTGCTGCATTTCTGCATACTTAACTTTTATTTATCTGGTGTGTCTGAAATGTCACCCCAGAGCTTCTCATAACTAGGCCTTTCAGAAAAAGGTGGGAGTTGGATTTTTGGGTTGACTTTTTTTTTTTTCCTTTTCTTTTGGCCTCTTTTTTTTTTTTGTAATAAAGAATGATACCTCAAATTATCAGCATAGGTCTGGGGGTTTGCTGTCTACACCTTTCTGCCTCTGCCTGTTTTCATTTCAACCTGTTGAATGGGCAAACTCTGCAGGATCTGGTCCACAGCCTGTGCGTGTGTGTGTTAATGGAAAATTTGCCATCAGTTCAAAGGGAGTCTGGCTGGTGGAGAAGGGAAGCACAGATGGGGAAAATAAGTGAGGGTGTATGCAGATAGCCCCTTGTTCACATCCTAATTACCCCACGGTGTGCAGGGATTTCAGTTTGTTGCACTTTTCATCGTCCTGAATTCAGACCAACAAAGGTACATCATTTGTACCACCCCTACACAACCTTCTCTAGCCAAAATATTTCTTTAGGAGTATTATTTCTTGGCTTAGAAAAATCCTCCTTTTTGTCTTGTTCTGTTTTGAACAAGTGTTTCCCAAAAGTATTTCCCAACTGGATCATAAAAAAAAAAAAAAAAAATCTACATTGCACTGAAAAGAATAATCAGTCCCTGCTGTTAAACTCTTATATTCTGAAAGCAGAGTTAATGAAATGAATATCATCTAATTAAAGAGATCTTCGTAACTGAAGGATCAAACCTTCAGATGGAAGTCATCAAATTTTTTTAGCATGAAGCTCACAGCTCAGGCTGTGTCTTACTGATGAACCTGCATTCCCAAGAAGGACACTTAGGTCAGGAGATGACTTTTTAATAAGAAACCCAAGCTTGACGCTTGAGAAAACCACTGGGCTGTGGAAACTCTTTGTCCTTACCAGGACTAAGAGCAGCCTGAAGTCCTGCCAAGGTCTTCGCCCATCTCCCCCTCCCACCAATTGCAACATCTCTGTCTTTGGAGCATGGTGATTGACAACAGGCTCAGCCACAGCTCAGATCTGCTCTTGGAGCTTGGGGCTGGCAGGCACTGCTGCTCTGACAGCCCCTGGTTTGTCACACGCAGCACATGGAGGCAGTTGTGCCTCTGCTCCTCAGCTCCCTGACCGCTCCAACCTCGCCTAAGGCAGGCACCCTCCAAGCCAAATTGATGTCTGCACCAATGGAAATAGCAAAAATGGGGACTCCTTCATAGTCTTTTATAATCAGGGTAGAGAGTTTTCAGTCTGCTGGTTGCCTCCATGCAAATGAGTAGATTTTTGAAAGTATCGTTACTGGATCAATTGGAATTATTGTTACTGTTAATGGAAAACATTAAAGGGTTTGTGAGGTGTCACCCGCTCAATGTGAGGGAAAGGCACTTTCATCCTGCAGCAGGGCGAAGGAGCACTACTGAGCCCTTGAAGAGAAGCCTGGTAATACTCTGAGACAAAAAAATTTTCCTAAAAGATACCCTGTAGGGAGACACTGATTCAATTAAAGCCAGTGCTTCGCAGGACTGTGCCAGGTTCTTTAAAATACAGTAGGAAAATTCTGTTTGAAATTATCAGAACTGCTAAAAACTACCTGAATGTCTTTAAAGTTTCATTTTAAAAAAAAAAAAAAAAATTGGGAAAATATTTTGAAAAAACCCCAAACACTGGAAACTAAGGCAAACAAAAATTCTGCATTACAACCATCTTTAACCTCTATGTAGGCAGAGGCCTGTCTTAAAAAAAAACCAAAAAAATCTTACTGACTGAAGAGCAAAATTGGCTGAGACACATTCAATCCTCGGATCCCGGTGAAGTTTTGTTTGAACTGGAAGTCCTGGAAGCATTCAGCTTATATATCGTGAACAGGAACACTTCTAGAGCTTAGAATATGTAGTTAACTTGCATTTGGAGGGCTGTTTCACTTTTGAATTTAAGTTCTCAATTGCTCAAGTGGAAACACACATCTTGATGTTCAAGTGGTCAGTCAAGTGCCTGGGTAGCTCTTGCAAGAACGAATTGGATTTCACATTTCATATTCAAAAATATTTGTGGACTTCCTTTAGCACCAGCTTGTGGCTGGTGTGCATTTGAGAAGCATTTATTGAAATAAAAGATGAATGATTTGATCTAAGCATTCTGAGTATCCTTAACAAAACCAGAAGTATCTCTTTTGGGAAAAGTGCCAAATCTGCACTGGCTTTTCCCATTTTGCCAGCCTACAAAAGAGGAAAGGAAAAACTGCATGCTTATCGCCAAAGCATTTAAGAAGCTTGCATTCATCTTTCATTAAATAATAATTTTCTCTGAATATAAGTGCAGTCAATCAGAATAAAAAGGCTTGTACTCAAAATGAGGAAAACATTACCAGTATATGAAATACAGACAAAAAAAATTTGAGAATTTGAACAGTCCTGAATTAATATTTTCATTTCCTTAGGTAAAAAAAAAAAAAAAAAAAACAAGGAAAGCTATAAATACCATCACTCCACATTGGCTGGCTGTTGGACTCCTACCCAGCTTCTCTCTCCTTCACTTCAGTGGGACAGGAGGAGGAAATAAGATGGAAAAGCTTGCAAAGTCAAAACACCTGCCTTCACCAGAGTCAAACTGAAGCCTTAAAAATGAGCTAGCAACAAACATTCAGGAGCAGGAAGTGTGAGAGGCAAGAAAGGCAGGACGAGTCAAAATCCTAACAGTCAAATCCTGACTTCCCTGAAGGACACATAGAAATTCCCTGGTGATACTGGGATCCCCGATGTCACTGGCTGAAGTGGTGTCATGTCTCTGTCACATTGGTTAAGCAACTGAAGTTCTGATGTCTGGGATCCCCAGCACGGGAAGGACCTGGAGCTGCTGGAGCCAGGCCAGAGGAGGCTCCAGGATGGGCAGAGGGATGGAGCAGCCCTGCTGGGAGGAAAGGCTGCCAGAGCTGGGGTTGTTCAGCTTGGAAAAGAATAAAGCTTCAGGGTGAGCTGATCGCAGCCTTCCAGTGCTTGAAGGGACTCTGCAAGAAAGATGGAGAGAGACTTTTACAAGGGATGAAGTGACAGGACAAGGGGGAATGGCTGCAAACCAAAAGAGAGTAGGTTTGGATTACCTGCTTTATATATTAGGAAAAAATTCTTCCCAGTGAAGGTGGGAAGGGCCTGGCACAGGGTGCCCAGAGAAGCTGTGGCTGCCCCTGGATCCCTGGCAGTGTCCAAGGCCGGGTTGGATGAGGCTTGGAGCAGCCTGGGATAGTGGAAGGTGTCCCTGCCCATGGCAGGGGGGATGGAAAGAGAAGAGCTTTAAAGTTCCTTCCAACCCAAACCATTCTCTGATTCTCTGATTCTATGAAGTTAGGCTTCTGAAGATACCAGGAAAAACCTTGCCATGGCATTGTTCTGAAACTCTTTTAGGAGTCTTTGCTTGGAAATGTTACCCAGCCCTTTTCTCACCTTTCCCTGAGCGACAAGACAGACTTTCAGACCTGCAGGAGAGATGTGGAGATCCTGTTCATGGGCACCTCGATGCCTTTGGGCAAGTCCTAGCCTGGGGGAATGCACACATCACAGTCATGTTGTTTAGCACAGTTATTAGGGAATTTCAGAGGTGGGAAAATCCTTCAACATCGAGGATTGTGGCTTAGGACTACAGCTTGTATCATCTATACATTACCAGACATTCACCTGTAAAATAGAGCTGTGCTATTTTTTCATCTTCAGTGCTTTCCCTTTGACAGCTGAAGGGTTGAAAAACCCATTCAACAACCACTGAAATCACTTCCCATGTTTTCCAGCCTGCTTTTTACTTCAAATTTTGGCTTTGTAGGGGAATTAGAAAGCTTAAACTCAATCTCTGTGCTTTATAGTGAAACAGCTGTCTCTGAAGTCATGGAAAGTTGTGCTCAGCATATCTCAATCTAGCATTTAAGGAGGCCAATCACTGCCAAACATATGCCCTGCAGGAAAGGATGCCAAAATTCCAGTTGTTCTCTGTGAATACACTGGAAACCAGCAGGGACTACAGGGGTGCAGCTGTGCTGTGATGGAAATCATCCCGTGAGGGCTGGAGTTTGGGCACGGCCCAACTCAGGCTGGAGTTGCTTCAGGTGACCACAGCTGATGGTCGCAAGGAAGTGGAGGGGGAAGGTTCACCAGTTGTAGAGATTGGACTTGTGAAGGTTCTTTGGGTCTTGGTGGGGGAGAAGAGATGGGTTCTCTCTTTTTGTTGTTGTTAAGATGGTCCATTGAATGGGTGACATTTTCCTGGAGGAAAAAAATGGGTCACTGTAAAACCTGCCACTGACAGGTGACAGATCAACCCTGACCATCTCCCTGCCTCTCTGGTCAGTGATTCACAACTGCAGCCACCCCTAACAGGACCTACTCAAATAAAATTCAAGGGATCCTTCCCCTGGTACTCACCATGAATGTGTCAAAGGATTCTCTCCTTGCTCTCCCTTCCCTGCCCTGCTGGTAAGTGATATTTATTAAGAGCTGCCTCTTGTTACACAGAGCATTTCGAGTGTGTTTGCTGTTTAGGTGGGACTGCATGGACAAAAACGTGCCTTGGGTGTCATCCTGAAAGACACAGGCTTCCCAAAAGAGACAGACAATCCATCACTGCGTGAGGGTCCCAATCAAGACTGGGGTGCGTTATTTTCAGGGGAATCATGTAAAGAAGATGTGGAGCCGTTGTTTAGCATGTTGTATCTGAGTGACGCTGAAGAATAGATGTCACAGGGATTTAAAACCTATTTAATATTACGGTTGGATCCTAAATGTCTTTGGCCTGTTTGGACAGAGGTACATGTTGAAAGAATTGCCTGAAACCCCATATGGAAGAGGTTGTTGTGTAGGAGACATATATGAGGTACTTAAGATCTAAAACCAGAGGGGTAGTTTCAAAGATTTTTCCAAACAAGGAAAGTCCCACTGTACTGAAAAGGACCTTATTGTTTCCAGTTTGTTGACTCTGTGTGTACATAATTAGAAAATCAGAGAGTATTTCCACTTAGGGTTGGGCTCTGAGGGAGTTCTAAATGTGGTGGTCACTATTGCAGTGGAGTGGGAGAGAAGGCTGTGCATTAAATATTATCTCTTTTAGTTCTCACCTCAGTGGTTGAGTGAGAACTTGCCTTTCTCACCCCTCTGCTGATACTGAGAGGTAACAGCAGCAGTCACCCAAGAGCAAGGCAATTGGAAACTTCAATTCTGAGTAGGACAGGTGTTGACAAGACATGATATTGACGTAGCCCTGTGCCCTGCAACAAGCTGTCTGTGTGGAAGCCTTTGATGCTGAATTTCTTGGGAAGAGTCAGTGCTCTTCCCCAAGTCTTTCAAAGCAGGCAAAATACCAAAGTAAAAAAAATAAAGAGGAGGAGGAATAGATGGCAAAAATACACAGACGTTTGTAATATGATAACAGTTTGGCTAGATTTGTACTGAAGAAAGTGAAAAAATCAAGGTTGATTAAAAGACATTATTTATCATTGGTGATGTTTCCAGTTTTGGGAGTGGCTGGAAACATGAGTAAGTGTTTTCAAAGCTGTTTTGCCTCGTACCGTTGATAGTGCCTGCAAAGATTATGCATGTATGAGTTTTGCTTTCTCTGTAGCTGCAGGTGTCTCTGACACTGGATCAGCACCATCCTGCAGGGATCCTGGATGTGTGAGGCTGCTCAGTTCTGCCACAGTGTCAGAGGTAACCATGAGCACCTTCCCTCTCATCCTCTCCTCTCCTCATAACCATCACTTCTCAGGAAGGTGATTGGGTGAATTGCTGTTTTCATTTGCAGAAAAGGCCAAAAGCACAGAGGGAATGGGATGAGAAGCACCATCCAGCACAGAAGGTGCCTTCTGAGCCAAATTAACTGCAGGGAGTTCAGGCGCAGCACATTCTTTCCAAAGAGGACCTCTGCAAAATCCTTGACAAAATCCTCGCCTTAGAAAGTCTCCCAGTGGAGCAGCAAGCCTGCTGCTCCTGCTCGGGGTGAGAGATACCCTGGCCAGCCAGCTCCAGCCGTGCTTGAGAGCCAGGCCCAGCCACCCCAGCTTCCCACCACGTCCCCCCAGGCTGCAGCAAGCAGTAGGGTCAGTGCTGCATCGTGGGGACCAATGTGAGAGCACCGGCACTGCCTCTGCTTTAGAAAAGGGGAGAAAAAAAATTTAAAAATCACATTTTGGATGCTATGTGGAGCTGGAGGTGGAAAGCTGTTTAATAACACGTGGCAGCAAAGAAGTTTCACAACAAAATCAGGGAAAGGGAGGGGAGTAGGGCAGTTTTTGTGTATCAGCAGTTTGGATCTGTTTTGATATTAATAATCTGGAACCACTCTTTCTTATTATTATTACTGGCATTGTTTATTGCTATCGATTAAATTAATGAAGAGCCTGCTGGCTCCTGATTTGGAGCAGGTGTTCCACATCCTCCCCCTTGGCAGTGCTTAGCTCCAGGCACCACGGCAAGCTCTCGGGCAGTGGGGGTGATTAAGAGCTGCTGGGATTCGCTCTGCTCCCCTGCAGGTGCACGGGCTGGTGCATTATCTCTGACCAGCTATATCTGCTGCCTGTGGACGCAGGGAAGGGCACTGCAGGGGCTGTGGTACCACTGTGGGAAAATCTGCTTCTAAATCAGCTTAAATAAGCGCCGGATGCTTAGCCCCATGGCTCTTGCCTAAAACCTGGCTGGTTTCTTCCTAGCCATAAACGCTGCCTCCTGTGCCATCCCATCAGCCTCCCAGCACCGTCCTGAGAGCAGCTTGGCACAGCTCAGTGCCTGTGTTGGGGAGCCCTGAGGCACTGCTTCTGCTTTCTCAGTCTTTCAATCCAGAGCAAATTAAGTTGGGATTAATGAAACACAGGAAAAAGAGGCAGCACCACCTCACCAACCCCCACCACACCCCAAAACCATGAAGGCATCTGTGAGGGTATTCCACAAAGCAGTGGCACTCACTCTGCGTGCAGCCTGATCCTGCCAGGGAGCCGAAGGGAATATCCTATCGCTTCCTGCTGGCTTTGGCAGTGATGGCACAGGCAGCAGGTGTTCAGACCTGTTCAGCAGCAGCACGGAGATCCCACAAGTCTGGTGAGCTGGCCAAAGATGTCTCCCGGGCCCAGAAGGTGTTTCCAAGGAGTGCTTTGTGTTGGGTTAACAAGACTTTGTGCGGCACAGAAAACCGTGTCACTGCTGTGGCCATGAGGTGTGTACCTGATGCCTTTTGGGCTTACCTAAAAACAGAGGCCAGACAAAATTAAGGGAATAAAAAGCAGTTCTATTTATTGAAGGGCCTTCAGGTACATTTTGGGTGGACGAAGCCCCCAGGGGCTACACCCAAAATGGACCATGGGTCATGGGTTTTCAAACTTTTATAAGCTTGGTCCCTCTGCATATTGGGGTTTAATCTTCCAATTACAGCTTCAGGTAATGAAGTCATTTACCCCAAGTTTGCTCTCCCCAACTCACTTTTATCTGCCTTTCTCAGGGCCTGAGACAGTAAGGTGTCCTTGATTCCCAGGCCTAGAGAGGAACTGTTTTGCCTGACTAAAATGGGAAAGCAGTAGCTAACACTCTAAACTCCATTTAGAGTTATACACTAAAGAATTAAGGGATTACAAATACGTGAAAAATATAAAAGCTAAAATCCTAAGGCATCAACCCAAACAGCAGTGTGTCTCTGTGTGTGTGTGTGTGCAAAATTGCAGAGGACTGAAGAAAAAAAAGTAGAAAATGATTGGCAAGGCTGCAGCAGATATGGATGAGTAACAAGTGGAGCTGAGCAGAGTACTGGCTGGGACAGATCTAGACACCAGCAAGGGGAAGAAGAAGTACCAGGGCAATGTCTAATGCTCCTTCACCCTGGTGACTCCACCTTATGGGTGGGGAAGGTTTCACTGAGGACACATTTTGTAGGACAGGTAGAGCCGAACTGGCCTGGGGAGGATTCAGTCTGTCAAGTACCTCCAGTATTCCCCAAGGTTTGCAGATGCTGCTGTCACCCTTTGCCACTGCACTCAGCTTTGTGCCACTCCCCGAGACAGACGTGCAAATGCTGAGACCCTGCAGCATTTGCAAGCCTTTGTTTACATACTCCAAGCTTTAAGTACTTGCAATTTTGTGGCCTGCCCCACACACCCTAAAAACTTGTCTTTAGCAGTTATCTCTGGAGTTGAAACTCCTGTAAAAACAAAAACAACTGGTTTTGGCTGCTCTGCCAAACAGTCTCTCTCCATAAAAAGGAGACTGATTTTTCTCCCTGGGTATAGTAAAAGGTTACAACAATATTTAGTTTGAACTTTCCTGAGATCAGGCGTTTATTCTCGCTTACTCTCTCAGCGTGTGCGTGTGTACATGGAAAGTACCTTGAAAGTGAGTCAGCATTACTCAAAGTGAATCATTGGTCACTGCTTCTCTGGGACGTTCATTCAGTGTTGCATGCAAGATTTCTCTCCCTTCCTAAGCCAGGATGGGATTATTTGTGCTGCTTCCAGGCTGCTGTAGACGTTAAGGCACTGGTTTAGAAACCAAACAAGGGACTATCTCATACCCACTGGTATCCTGAGGCAAGCCCTGATTATGGACCACTACTCCAGCAGTAAATGAGAAATAGAAACATTGTTTTAATCTCCTCTCCAAAACAAGAGGCTTGCCTCCATCTGCTCTTACCTACAGCATCACAGAAATATTTGCTGCCCCGTGCAGCAGCAGCATCTCTGGGAGAGCAGCAGCAGAAGTCTCAGAGCTCTGACCTCTCCCCCTGCCTTTAGGTCAGCCACTCGTATTTCCAGGGCTTTTAAACCGAGTTTGGAGGGCACCTAAGAGGCAGAAAGGAAAGAGAAAGATCTGCATAGCAAGGGCTTTGGAGAAGCAGGTTTGATCTCTTAGCTGCTGTTTACTTCAGATTCAATTCTTGGGGCACATCCTGGTATGCACAGATAAACTTCTGATCCTCTAGATAAGTTGTTCTTGTTAGGAATTATTTCAAGGCATGTATTTTCTCCATGAGCCACTTTACCCAGTTCATCCCATGGGCACAGGAGCTGTAAGCCCTTATTTTTAACAACTGCCCATAACAATGGGGCATTTTTATTCCCATTTCAAGAAACCACAGCCTTTCATTTCCATCAGATACCAGCTCCCACAACGAGCTCTTGGTGAGGATCTGTTTCTTCTTTCCATCAGTCTCCTCCCTCTCCAAGGAGTGGTGACACTGCTCCATACCATGTTTGCAACAAGCAATGCCACAGCATCTCTCCCCCAGCTGTGGTACCCTCCCAAAAACATCCAGGCTGTCCCTGCTGCATGAGTGACACCTCAGTTGTCTCCAGAGGGAAGCCACAGCGTGGTTCTTTAACCATGTGGAAGGAAGGAGACTGTGTCTTGCCTCACCCACAGGGCTCCTGGGCCTCCCAGGACCTGACCCAGATGGAAATGTCTCCTTGGTGCTACTTCTCTGTCCCCGTGGCAGAGTCCAGGTCTTCCTGAGATAAAGTGTATTTCCTGCACGTGTCCAAGGAGATAGCTGGTGTTGCAATCTTCCTCTTCTGGCCTCAGAGCACATCTGTGATGGCAGTGCTGACCTTGGTCTGAAGCTGCCTTGTACCTCGCACTGTTTCCTCTGAAACCGAAGTGTGAAGAAACCCCTGGTTAGCTTTGTCAGACAGAAGTCACCCTGTTTCTTGGAGAGCAGGTGAAAAGCATGAGGTCTTGTGTGCTTTCAGTTTCTCCAAGCAGTTCCACATTCAGTATGAATCCAAGAAAACACATTTGTGTTCAATGTGTGCTCAAGGGAGGGTACGAGTGTGGGCCTGCTGGTGTGGAACACCAGGTCTGGTGCCAGGACAGAGGCCACAGGCTGCTTCCTCCGGCTCAGGTCAGCCTCAGTGGCTCCACAACACTGGCCTCTACTCCAAAGTGGATGGCACAGATGACAGTTCTGGTAGTGGGCACTGCCTGCCCCTGACCATCTACTTAAGTCAAGTGTGTTGAGTTAACCCTGAGGTTTCAACTCCTTCAAAAGGTGGATGCAGCTGAGGATGGAGCCAGGGGGTTGGAGGGAGGATTCAGCTGAGGCTGGATGAGGTGGGTGGTGAGGGGGATTGTCCTCATGAGCTGGGCTGTTTCTTTTTTGTTTGTTTTGGGCTGTTTCATTTCTTGCTGACCCCAATAAGAGGCTCTTGGGCTCACTCTCAGGGCTGGAGTGGTTCCCTGTGCCTAGTACCAGTGGAAGAGGGAGAGGCACCCAGGGAGTCTGTGGAGCTCAGTGCAGCCAGCAAGGAGAGGGCAAGGGAAAGCCCTGCTGGGGAGTGGCTTGGCTAAAAAAAGAAAAGGAAAGAGAGAGGCAAGGAAATAGTTAAAGCAGGGATGAGAATGCTGGCATTTACAAATGACTTGGCATTGCATCCTGCTGGATGCGGTAACTGACACAGAGTTTCCAGCAGCCTCACGTGTCCCAAGGAGAGTGGTGAATATGCCCAAGATGCCTGTTGCTTTAGTCACTTCACTTCCGGAGAAAAGATAACATCCTTTACAAAGATTTTTTTGTTTGTTTTTTTTTTTTTTTTTTAACTTTGTTTTTAAAGAAACTGATTCTGTGCAGGCTGTGAAGGGGCTGCACCTACTGGAGTGATGTTGGGACAGCATATCTGTGCTGTGTGGAGAAAGGCAAGGGGGAGATTGGAGCTTATAGCCTTAAACTTTTGGAAATTCAGCAGGCAGATGAGTTGTTGAAAAATTTATACTCCTGGGTTTGCATACGGGGCCGTATCAGGCACTTTTTTCTCTTGTGTTTTGCTGAAGGGAAAAAAAAAGCCTGCTTTGTGCTTCTGAAAGCAACAGCAACTCCATCATCATCACAGGATCATCCTGGACACCGTGTTTTCATGTAATAAAACTGCATGAAATTTCTTCCTCCACACACACCGATTGCAAAATTCCTTGGATGCAAAGGCAGCCACAAACTTAAAAGTCCAGAAACTTGGTCATATGAGGTTGTGAGAACAGGGAAAGGCAGAAATACAGCTGACCCTCTAAAGGTGAAGACAGCATGGGAGGAGGCACTGAGATAGTCTGTGCTTGGTGCACCTGGAATAGGTTTAAATTAAATTAAAGCACAAGCCTATCAGTAAACCTGAAAGCCAGGTACTTAGAACTCATTTGGAATCAGGTTTGTGACAGCTGAGAAGCAAAGAGAAAGTTAAACCAACCACAGAACCACAATTTTGTGTCACAAGATCCCACATGGTCTTTGACAGCCATCCAGGCTTTAACCTTTTTAATGATATGCCATTAGACAAATTAAGAATTATTTCAATTTTTATCTAATATTAGTACCTAAGCTTTTTTTAAAAATATATATTATCCTACAGACTTCCTTCAGATTTCCTTTCCTGCCAGTAGGTAGAAAACAAGACAGATGCTTGACCACTGGTATTTTTGCTATAAAATGTTATCAAATGTGGCTGCCAGCTCCCAAATCTTAACATTCCTGGGGTCATCTTTACAAGGTCATGAGATGATGGACAACTCTTATGCTTTCCAGCGCTTCCACAATCCATTTTTAAATGCAGAGAAAGCAATGAAATTCACACTGTGTGTCCCTAGGAGATATTCCACAGACTGATACATCTTCATGGTGCTTTTTTCGGTTGCTGTGAAGTTGTCTCAATGACACTGCAACCATACCTCAGGGTTCTGATTTGGAATCTGAAAGCTGATGACAACTTTGTGTTGCTTTGCTTGGCTTGTTTCTCTCTCTGGTTTTCCAGCATCTCTCCAGAACATTAATTCTACAGTATTTGCAGTTATGTCCAGAATGCACAGCATTGTTGATATAAGAACCATCTGACAAAAGTTGGTTTATTTTTTTCCATCGGACAAAACTATTTTAAGCATTTTAAGTTTTCTCAAGATCATCATTATTTTCCTTTCCTCTCTCTCGGTTTTTTATTTGAAGACAGACAAAAGAAAGAAAAAGGTTACATTTGTTTTCTTAACGTTTCTGACCAGCAAGAATCAACAAATATCGTTGAAACCCTTCTGAGTTTAGAAGTCCTGTGTACAGCACTAGGAAGGGATAGTTGTTGCTTTACCTTTATAATGGAAAATTTCTTGTATGCCCACATTTCCAGCAGGCCTGTTCAGAAAGGTACAGAAGAGTACTGCAGTTGCCCAGCCAACAAAGTTCAAACACAACTATGAAACACAGATACCAGTAAGGTATGGGCAAGCCACAGATTTACACAGCAACACAGCCAGGTCATCTGTTTGGCTTTGCATTTATTTTTTTCCTAGCAGTTCTCAACATTTGGTTTGCTTTTTCGGCTGCTGCCAAGCACTGAGCTGACATTTTCATAAAACCACCAGTCGCTGCCCCCAGGCTTCACTGTGATTTTTTCACTGCTTTTCTTACTGCCTTGAGGAGCTCTGTATCTCCCAGAAAACTTTACCTCCTTGCTCACCTCCTGTTTTCCAGGTCAGTTATGGATGTGTGGGAGAGCACAGGTGGCAGAGCACAGCTGTAGGGGGGTGACCACTGCAGGAAGTGACCATTATACCAGATATTCTGCTTCCTTTTTATGAAATATCTGTACCTTTCAAGACTATCCCAGCTGCCCCATGGTTGCTTAGAGGCCTCAGGTGAAAAGATTTGTCAGGAGCTGTAAGAAATACAAGCAGATGATATCATGTGAAAGACCCTTATACAAATGTTTGTTCATCTCTTCAAAGGCCTGTAAGAGGCTTGCAAGAAGGGGCTTTTCTTTACAAAAGTCATGCTAACATGTGTCAATTAGATTTTATTTATCCAGGTGCCCTCTGGTTCTGTGCTCTAATGCAGTCTCTGTGTTTTGATATTGTTGGGCTAACAGGCCAGTAGTTTCCTGCAATTAAAAAAAAAAAAAAAAAATTCAACCTTCAGTCCTCCAGTAGCAAAAGTGTTCGAAGTGAGAGGTTACATAAGCAGGTCATAATTCAGCTGTTCATCCTTTGTATTTCTTGGTGAATGACCACTGCCTGCTAATTTCATCAACCTGTACTATAAATTCTTTCACAGCAACTTCAGTCTTGGAGAGATGCTCTGGTGAGTGCCCCTTCCACTCCTTCCTTTTTCCCCAGAAAAACAGAGTTTTCTTGAGGGCAAAACCACAGTTTTCAGCAGTCCATGCTGGTGCACACGACCGATCTCCCCTCCACACTCTCCCCTGAGCTCAGCTCTCCTCCCACACCCCGGCTGTCAGTCAGACCTACTGACTCTGCTGAGCTTTCTGCTCCTCATCATGCAGAAAGAGGACGTAATAAATCACTCAAGACCTTTTGATGATTTGTCCTCTTTTCTGCCTGCATTTCTGCCTTTTGCGCCACAGTTAATTTCCCCTTTACGTTCTTTTCCTGGAAACAATTTCAGCTTTTTGAATTCTTAATTTTTCTCTTTAACCACATTGACTTCCTCACTCTCCTTATTCTTTCAGAGGACTTTAGATACAGCTGAATAAACTGATAAATGTGACAGTGATGCTGAAAGGGACTGGAACAAGCTCAGTCAAAGAAAAGGAGGCTTGAAGGTGAAACATAAGCACCTGCGTATGTTTTTTTCTGCTTTCCCTATGCTCCCCATCAAAAATAAACAAAGAAACAACAACAAAAACATCAACAAAAAAATCTTGTTTTTTTTTCCAGAGCTAGATGTTTACAAATATAATGTCTTTATTTCAACCAAGTGCATTTCTGTGCTTCAGCAAACAGATCTGGGCTAAGGAAGAAAGGCCCTCCTTCAGTAAAGTGATGCTGAGTCGAGTTCTGATTAGCTTTATGAATATCTTGGTTTATGACTGTAATTCAGTGCTTCCCTTCTCTTCCATTCCTCCGCTTCTTTCCCAGAGTTTAGGTCTGCAGGATGGGCTGCCCAGCTGCTGCTGCTCTGTGTCACTGGTGGTCCTTGCAGAGGCTGACAGAAACATCACGCTTTATAACCATATTGCCTGAATCCATTCAAACTGAGCCTGCTACTGTAAGAGGTGGAGACATTAGTTTATCCCTCCCTGCTCCTTGGCTCAGGTCTGCATCGTTTGCCAGAGCTCCTGTTCTTCATTAGAGAGAAATCCTCTAAATCAAAGAATGGCCCGAATAGCTTAATTGGCTTTGGAGATGGGCTTATGATGGAAACGGGGGTGGTGAGAGAGGTACAAAAGCATTTCTGTTCGGACAAAAGAGTCATTAAAGTTAAGATGCTAGTAGCCAAAAATTATTGGGCTGCTAATTTCTGCATATTCTTAATCTGCCAAAAATACCTTTTTACTGTAGCTGTCTTCACTCTGCTGATACACTCCAAATTTCCCACACTGGCCTGTCTTTTCTAGATGGAAACATAAAAAGTGTTTAATGCAAAAGTAATTGTTATCCCAAAGCAATTTCCCAAAGAAAAAGTGCATTTTTCTCAATTTTTTTTTTCCAGGAAGGCGGTTTACACCTTTTCTCACCTCCAAAAGTTTTGATGTGAACACACAAGTCTGAGAAAAACCTAAAATAAGTCTCTGACCTTTTAATTCCTTTTCCCCCACACTACTCCCCTACTTTCCTTCATTTTCCAGTCTAGAAGGAGGCAGGAGTGTGAGTTACAGAGAAACACACCAAATTAAGTTTTCTCCCTGAAAATGAAGGCTGCTAAATTCCTAAAGTCCTCACCTGCAGGGCATTTGTGGAACCTGTGGGGAAAATATTTTTCAAATCTTGGTCAGTTCTTCAAGCAAATGCTGACGCTGATTCTTTCCTGCATAGGAAGAACACAACTCGAAATGCACATAGCTCTGCATCAGGTCGTGTTTCACCCCTTCAGCTTTGGCTTCTTTATGCTGAATTATCACCAGCCGTTCCACGTAAGCGCCGTGTGTATTGGGGATGCTGATGGACAAGAAGATGGAGCAGAGACAAACCCTGCCATGTGCCACCAGCTTCACCCTGGCACTGCTGTTTAAACAGCACAGCGGGCTGGGCCAGCCTTGGTGAAGTGCAACACTGAGCAGGAAGGGCTGGCCTGCTGCCCAGACCGCGACAATGAAGACTGAATCACTCTCACATTCCTCCCTGGCCTGACTTTGCACAACCACCCACAGCGGAGGCTCAGCCCCGTGCCCGTGCCAAAAGAGAGACTCTGCGGATGAGCAAGGCTCCGGACGCCTCCTGCCATGTCCTGTGGCTGGGTCGGCCGTGGAGCTCTTTGCTGGCTACCAAGCACAGGCCCAGGAGTGGGTTCTTGCCTCATTGCCTTTGGCTGATTCGGGTGTGTTTTCTGCAGCACTGCAGGGAAAGCCCCTCTTAGTTACGCGTTGTGTGCCAATTCCATGGGCCCACATCTTCCCCCCAAGGCTGGCAGGAATTGCTGGTTCCATGGGCCCAATTTTTTCTTTAAGGCTTATAGCAATCCCTGGTTCCATGGGCCCGGGTTGTCTCCTCAAGACTTGCAGGAATCCCTGGTTCCATGGGCCCACATTTTCTCCCTAAGGCTGGCAGAAATCGCTGGTTCCATGGGCCCAATTTTTTCTTTAAGGCTTATAGCAATCCCTGGTTCCATGGGCCCGGGTTGTCTCCTCAAGACTTGCAGGAATCCCTGGTTCCATGGGCCCACATTTTCTCCCTAAGGCTTCCAGGAATCCCTTGTTCCACCAAGTATTTCTCGATCAACAAACTGTTTGGAAAGCAATCACGCTTTTGCACCACTTTCACACAATCTGTCTCGGGGGGCTCTGGACTGTCAGGACTGTCAGGTGCAACTGCACTATGAAAAGTCAGGATGGTGCAGGTGTTGGTCATTTAGAAGTGTCAAGCCAACATATTACTATGTTTTTGTGCTGGATAAGGAAAAGAAATGTTATGTTCAGAGATCTTTTCTCATCTTGCCAATATTTTGCAGGAAGACCTGTTTGTAGGACCTAACTTCTGCACATTTACTCCTTTTCAAGAAATAGGAGGTTTCACTAATCACCGATGTCATTTTACATTATGAAATATCTCCTCCTCCCTCCCCTGTTGTTTGAGTCTTTACAACGAAATGCAACTTTTTTATTTTCTCCTTCTCCTATGAAAGGCCAAAGTCCAAACCTCTTTGTGACTTGGCAGCTGCACTGTTGTACAACACGAGCAAAATGAAATGTAACAAAGGATAATATAAAAGGTTTTGTTGAGAGGTGATGGTAGGAAAAACTTATATGCAAGATCAGGAAGCATTGACCTTTTGAACGAGGCTGTAAATGAGTAGCTAATTGCAGGTAGAAGTTTTACGAGGACTGAAAGTGTCACACTGCCCTCTGATTAATCCAAAAAAAGTGATCAAGTCTCAGAGCCCTGCTTTTACAAGAAATGTGTGCTGTGAAATCCACACAGATCAGCACCTCCACTGCGTGCAGCTGGCTTGGAACAGTGTTTGTGTTCACAAGCAGAATGGCATAACCTTACTCCAAGCCAAAATATGGGTGCACTTCAGATCCTATTGCCCTGTTTAGGTTTTAATTTATTGTGTCTTCTATAAAACCAATGTTAGTGAAAAGAACCCGTGTCTTTGAAGCATTGAAATAAAATAAAATAGAAAATTACTCAGAGCCTCAGTTTTTATTTTAAAGAGCTCTTAGTAGAATAGATTGTACTTATTTTGTGGATTCCTTAAATCAAAAGAAGGACTTGAGGGTGACCTACAAGTTCTGAGGGAACCTCAGACCTCCTTTGGTTCTATTGGTCATTTTTTTTCCCTTCTTTTTTTCCCTCTTCTTCCTTCTTCTTGCTTTTAATATTTCCTGCCAACAATTCAAGGTTTAAATCAGAGACCATATCGTCTTTGCTTGACTTGGCTTAGTCTGAAGCCTCTGCCATCTCTTAATTAGATTTTTTTTACTGGGGGGAGGGGAGGCGGTGGGAGAACACATGGAACCGCAGAACCAGAGAAAGTGTTTTGTGATTAATTGTATCACCTATTATAAGGAGCTTTTAGCTCTGATTTTTCTTTCCTTTTGCCCTGGAGCTGCCTGTGCAGGGCAGGAGGTGCTGAGAGCCGAGCTGTGCTTAGAGAAACAACCCTGCAGTGCTTCTCCTTCACAGGGAGACAAGTTTTTTTCCTTTCCATCTTTTCCAGTTCAGGTGTGCAGCATGCGGCCTGGGGAAGAGCAGAGAGAAGAGGAAGCCTCTCTATTCACTGTGGCTGTCTGCTCCTCCTACGATTCCATGCAGGATATGCAGCACACTGGAGCCCCCTCTGTCTTTCCGACACCTCTCCAAGGCCCTTTTCATTATGATATCTGAACACAGCATGATCTTCAACGTTGTCGTCTTCCCAGTGCTCCTGTAAAGCCGGTACAAACACACTCTTCACTTCTAATAACCATGGATTATCTTTGTGAATAATTATTTTTTATCAGCCCTTGATGGAAGCTGGGCTCATGGGAAGAAGACTGTGTTTCAACACCTGCACGTCTCCGACTTCCATAACCTTTATAATTTTCTCTGAGCTGCCATTTACTTTCAAGTAATTTGCCTCTTTTTTATGATCAAAGTCTTGGACATTTTTGAATTATGTAATCACAAAGGTATCTGACAATGAAAATCTGTAATACATTAGGGCCTATGGAAATATGGATTAAAAACAGTCCCTGCCTTGGAGATGTGACACTTCTCCTTGCAAGGACAGCACTTAGAGGGAAGATAAAGTCCCAAGGGGCTGGCAGGTGGGATCCATGGGTGTGCATGGACATGGACATGCTTGGATGCTCTGCTCCTGAGGAAGTGAGTACCAAAAAGCCTGCAGTGAAATGGCTCATCCATGAGATTTTGTTGTTACAGAACTGGAAGGGTAAGTAAAGCTGCTGAATGTGAACTTGCCTTAGCTGGTTTTTAAGGCAGAATACTTTCAAAGCAACATAACACTTTCTCATAAATACAGCGCTGTAAATCCTTCCCTTGAACAGGGTTCCCATATCCACATTTCAGTCCCAAGGGTGATGTTTTCTATGATGTAAAGCTTTTTCTCTTCTATGAGGTTCCCCACATGTCCCATCTGTGATCCCACTTGCTCAGAGAGGATGCTTGTGGCATTGTGAAAAGAAACTTTTCCATGGGAATCATCCCTACTAACAGCAATGGCTGTTCTGTGTTTGAATCTTCCTATCCTCCTAAGATGTGCTTGCCAAAAGGGAGATTTTATATGTGTGGAGGGAGCATTGGAGTTGTAACTTCCTGGCACTCAGATTTGCTGGCAGTCCTAAGAAAAAACATCCGTGTGCTTTCACGTCGTGAAAGTGGTGTGGAAAAACTTTGCAATCAATTTTTGTGCACAGAGAAAATGATAGTTAAAAGCAGCAACCCTAGCTGATCAGAAATGGTCAGTGGATAGAGATAAAGGACTCACAGTCTGATTTAGGTTTTATCTCTGCTAGAGGGATTCTTTTTGATTTCTTTTTTTTTTTCTTCTTAAAGGAACTGGATGGGTTTATGCTTCTGGCAAAGAGAAAACAAGGTACCATAGAGTTCAAGTTATTTCATGCACTTGGAAAAAAGTTTGTTCTGTCAGAGGTAGGAAAAGATATGAAGTGCAAGCAAATCTCTGCCTGTATTTACATATTTTAAAAACTAGAGCCAGCTCTGATTAGAGTCTGAATGAAACAGAATCCTTGTCAGGCCTTTTTTTTTTTTTTTTTTTTCTGCTGGGAATGAAAGTAGAAGGGTAAGTGATTTGTTTTGAGATAATTAGGGCAATGTAATCAGAGTTATGGTGGCTGTGGGAGTCTGAAGGGAAGATCAAAGTGTTTAGGATGCTACAGAAAGGCCCATCAAGATGGTCTTTGCACCAGAGAACTTGCAAAGACGGGCACAATACCTGGAGGAAGGATGAAGCTTTTACTTTCTGACTCATCATTTATTGTCAGAAATAGCAATCTCTCTACTAGGTGCAGAAAATAGGAGGAAGCTCTGCTTGATCATCTGTCTAAGGACTGGTGGGAGATGATGAGGAGAAAAAAGTCGTCACAAAGACATTGCTCTTCATGCAGCAATGAGACACAGAAAGCTCCAAGTGCCACATGTGACGTTCCCACAGACACGAGTTGTTTTTCCATGTTCTGTCCTCATTGCTGGTCTGATCCTCTCGGTGTTGCTTTGAGCGTTGTGCCATTTCTCTTCAAATATTTTCATAAGCAGCATATTTTAAAATGCCGTTCTTTGAGATATTTGTCTCTCTGCATGGGTTAAGTAATTGACTTTTTGCTATAGGTAGGCTGGGAATTCATGTTTAGTAAATGCTCATTGTACAAGGAATTATCTGCAACAATTTTAGAGGAATCTTCCACAGTTCTTAAGGGTATCAGATATATTTTACAATACATATATGGGCACCATTAATTTCACATGACTTCAAATTTTGCTGTCTGCAAATGGTTGGAGTATTTTCCTTTTAGTGACATTCTCCCAGTAAGATTTTGCAGTACAACCATCTGAGCCTAAGAAAGGCATTTGGAATGGGATCTTCCAAATGAGTTGGCCATAGGAAATTTTGTGGGATAGTAATGTTGGTAGATGTGATTTGCATGTGTTGTGCCTGTCTCATTCAGAAAGGGGAGAAGAAAGGAGGAAGTGACATCCTCTTGCAGTATGATGACTTTTCCTTGCTTTCGACATTCAAGCATTCAAGCATCCTTTCTTCCAAGACTGAATAGCAAAAGAAGGACAGAAACTGACATGTTTTATGAGAAAAATAGTTTTAAATAATCTCTTCTACTCTTATTTCAGAGATCAGTCTATTGACATAAGAGAATGATGAGATAAAAACAAGTTTAAACTGAAATGGACACATGAAAAGTAAAACGAGATTTTCATTTTGTAATCACTCTGTAGACAATAAGAGAATTATAAAATGGGTTCTTTGCCTATTTTGCAACCTCTGCCTTTGCTAGAGACATTTTTGATCTTTCTTACTTCATTTGCAGGCCTTGCTTGGAAATCCAACACTTGTTATTTTGCAGACCTGTCTGAGGCACCCAGTGTGCTGTAAAGATAATAAAGGTGTTGGGGCAGTCCTTTATTCTGTCCAGGCTGCAACCTGGGATAGTTTGTGTGGCAAATCTTGTGAGAAATGTGTGAGAGTCGCTAAAGGCAAACACCCCCAGCAACACCACCCTTTTATTCTTAAAAGACAGATAAAAATTTCTGCCATTAAAGAACTTTCATAGAGAGGAGTCTTTCACTGCTATGCTTTCCTTGCAAACAATACCTGGACTAACATAACCCAACATACCTGAATCTTATTTACAGCAAGGACTTGTCCTTATCCAAAGCATTGCTGATATTGTTAAACCTGCCAGTCCCCTCAAGGTGTGAACAAAACAATGCTGGGGTAAAAAATTACGGGTCAGTATAGTTAACCCTAATTTAGGGGGCAAAGTGCTCCTGTATCTGTGAAGACCACTTTTTTTTAATTGGTATTTATCCAAGGAATTTCTTCTGATATGAGTGTTTGAGCAAAACGTCCCTTCCAGTGTTCCCAGCCCCACTGATAAAATTGTGGGGGCAGAACTTTAACTTTAGATCCTTCCTGTAGGGCACATATAAGAATTCTCTTTTTTAGTTTCCTTTGTGTTTAATAGGTTTCCACAGTGTTAGGAGGGCTTCATGACAAATCAAATCCATACCCATCAAGATCCTGTTGCATCCACTGTTTGTTTATTTGTTTCCCTGCAGGAAGATTTTCCTGCCAATGTACCTGACCCGTGGGTGCTCAGAGGTGAGCAAAAGGAATCCATGGTGGGAATGGGGGGATCCCTTCTCTGGGACAGCCCTGGGAGAGTTGCAGAAGCTTTAAAAGAGTCTCTGGAGCAAGATGAGCCTTTCCCTGCAAAAAAGGCGAGTAAGGAAAACAGATGAGCTCCAATCTGCTCAAGTGAACCAAAGAGCAGAATGCCAAGGGCTGACACTGTGATCTCCTACCATACACTTCCCCAGATGCATCTAAGCATCTCCCAGCATGTATTTTTGCACAGGAGCGAACAAAATAAGCCACTTGAAGGAAACTCAAAGGGTATCATTTGGATTATTTTCCTACACGTGTGAAGCAAGTACAGGACAGTTGCTTGATTTCGGTTTTAACCCAGCTATGAAGAAAAAGTGTGCTGTAAAAATCATGTTGTAGCTCTTATATTTAGCCCTAATTGTGGCTTCATATATATAGAAACATTATGAAACCACAGCACATCTTCCAAGTAATGTAAATTGTGAATTACAGGCTCCTGCTCAAGGCGCTTTGAAGATTTTCTAGTTTGTGTACAGATCTTCCACTTCCTGTTGAAAACAGCAAAAGAGATGTCTGTGAAGTCGGATCAATCCTTCTGTATTTTAATTAGAAATCACCATTTGGGGTTTCAGTTGTTTGCATCTGTGGAATAATTTATGGCAACAGTAGATCTGTAATACAGCCCTGCCTACTCTCATTGTGGTCACAGTTAATGATTTCCGTGCTCTCTGAAAAAGTTTTGGGGTAAGGGTGTTTGAAGCTCCCTCTCTCTCTCTCTGAAAAAAAAAAAGGGGGGGGGGGCAAATTAACCAGGATCGAGTGTTTTGAGTGTTTTACACAAACTTGTTAAAAGGCAGATCACCCGGAAGCATGGAAGTGATGTAGGGAGCTAAGTGTTGTCACAGTGATGATGCCCCTGCTTGTACAAAGCTGCCATTGAGACCCAAAAGCTTCTCTAAGACCGTGTTTTTTAAGTGTGTTGAAATAAAAGCTCCCTTGAAACAAAGACGAATCCAAACATTTTGCAAGTAGCCTCAGCATAGCCCAGAAGCATAGCAGACTTGAAGCAGAGCTGAATATTTCATTAATAAAGACCTGTGCCTCCTTTGGATTGCAGCAACAGTGTCCAGACTACAGACCCATGGGATCGTTTTCTCTTTTTCCTAGAAGTTTAAAAATGCATAGAGGATTTGTGACAAGATCCCCTGAGTGGTTTGTTAGTGTTTTTTGCATTCTAAAAATACAGTGGCCTTTTTAACATTTCTTTGGTAAAGTTCCTGGCCGTGTTATGCTCTTGGTGGTGTTCACTTTCTCTCCCTTTCTGCTTCAAGTTTGGAACTCCAAGGCTTTCTTTTGGGTTTTATCAAATTACATACTGAAGAAAGACGTACGTTTCAGAAACAGATGGATTTAATGTGCATGAAAATACATGCCTTTTAAAGAAACTAAATTAGTAGTTCCACTTCTGCCCCTTTTTTATTGAAGACAGAGCTCTGAGAGGTCTCTGGTCTAAAACACAACTTTACAAACATCAGCAAAATAGATTTATTTGCATGGAAATTTAACAGAACATCACAGAAACCTTAAGCAACACCAAATATGACAGTTTCTAGTAGACATGAAAGGAGCTGGGACAATACTAATAAAAATATATATAAAAATGGCTTTATGAATCCATAACCAGGGGATATTTCAAGACTCTTCTTCACCATATATATTGAGTACATCTGCGAATTCACAGCTGCCTGTGTCTCTAAACATCTTCTTTATGATGAAACTAACTGAGAGTAAGAATCTTTTTTTTTTTTAGTTACTAATTAGTGTTAATTACTTTTCAAGGTGTGTTATCTTTCCTTGTGGACTGAAAACCAAAAGAAAGACTAGCTTTTTTTTTTTTTTTTTTTTTTCTTTAGAAAGCACCTGTCTCCCACAAAACTGCATTACATAGAAAATCTGAAGCAGAAGAGCTGCTTTTTTGCCCAGCCATGGGCTACCAAATATTGCTTTTGCCTTGGTGCTAAGGGACTTCCTCCATGTTGGCTGAATTTGAAGAGAAATGGGTTAAATTTCTGTGGGAGGATAAAATAGAGGGAGTTGTGAACATTTCCCACGGGACAGTGCACGGGACAGAGCTGAATCTCCTGTGGATGTGACTCTTTCATTGTGTGCTTTTGTTTTAATCTAGAGCATGAATACTCTGTCAAAATAACAAGTGGCTTGACTTGAGGATTCTTTGTGGTGTTTCTGTGCCAGACAAAAATGGCAAAATGACAGCAATACTTCACCCCACCAGGCACTACTCAGACACCTGACTATGCCTACAATTCATCAATCCACTTATTTACATTCCTGACCATTCGTGTAGAATCAAGTCCACCCTTTTTCCTGCAAGTCCACCCTGCTTGAGCCTTTCAGGGAATAAAAATTTACTGCTGAACAGGCTTGGAGCTGCACGTGTGCTTTGGGGCTTTGCTGAGCCTGTGCCCAGCCAGTTGGGTTTGCAGAAGCGCTCAACACCTCCCCGCTCTCTCGTTCCTGGAGGCTTTGATTTGGGGAGGAATTCTTTAAAGCAAGCACTGAGGTGCATGCTTATGAGTTTTTCCTGACCAGTAACACATGGAAATCGTCCCAGGATTGTGCTTTATCAAAATAAGCTGCTTCCTCAGTGGGAGCAGTTGAACCAGACCATCAAAGAAGAAAATAACAGTTGACATAAACATTAATTCTTCTTTATAGAAAGCCAGAATTTTCCTCTCAGAAGTGCCTGGGGTTCTGTTAGCAATTGATGAACACTGAACACGTGACCAGTCAGTTCAAACTAGCAGGAAAAATCATGCACTCAGCTTTGTTGTCTGATTTCCCTGATGCAGCAAAACAGTTTGTGTCACAAGAGTCGCTTTTCTTTTGCCAACCCCTTTGCCAGTAAATGGCCACATTCCAAGAATGTATAGACAGAACTCCCCAGCTGAAAATAAATGCTAATTTGAAGTATGTTTTAGAGCCTTAATAAAGTTTTTTTCAGATCATCAGCTAATCTTCAAACTGAAAAGACTTTTATTTTAAGACGTCCCCAATTGGATCATCCATCTCTAGTATGTATTTCAATGATCTCAAAGACTGTTTGAATTTAGGGCTTTTTTTTAATACTTCCTTTCTCAACTTGCAATTAGATGATTCAGTATTTCGAATGAGTGCAGCTGATCCAGCCACACTTTACTACATAAATGTGCTGAACTAGCATTAAATTTCATTCTTTAATTTTACAGAGTCTTTTAAATGGTGTGTAGCTGAGAATCAGTTGCTTTGGGTTTTGTCTGCAGCTATTGTAAATCCATACTTCTCCCCTTCCACCTCCACCTGCAGCTTACCCTAAAATACGTCAGAATCAGGGTGTTGACACGCTGCAGCCGGCAGGGAAATTTTGTGATTCCTGAAGACTAGAACCCTAAAACACTTAAAAAAAAAAAAAAAAAAGAACTGCCATGATGAATCATGGACCAGTTACGTCCTCTTTATAGCCACACATTTTGTTTAACAACTCTCCACCAGATAACCTGGTTATCTTGTTACTTTACTGGGTCCCAGGCCCTTGGTAACTAATATAAATGTAATGTAAACACACTCATGGGCTCTAAAAAAACCAGCTTGAGAGGGAGGCTGGGTGTGGAGTGGTGCGTGATAGGGAATGTTCCTGGTGGGTAGCACAGCTGGGACACAGCAGATTTTTCTTTCCCCGTTCCTGTGGTGCTTCACTGTCGGCCCAGAGGTCTCTGTGACACCCAACCCACGGGGTATCCTTTCAAAAAATACTGCGGCGGAGCGAGGCCTCCGTGGTTAAACACACTTGGGACTTAAAAGTCCCCGGGTTTTTTAAGTGTTACCTCGGGGCTGTGAGGAGGGGGTCGAGGGCCCCACGGTGAGATTTGTGGAGTTCCTCGTGGGACGGGTCCTGTTGGGCTGTGCAGGATCACTCCTGGAGCACGGTGTGCTTCCAGCAGGGGAAGGGCCCGGAGCCCTGTACAAATTTGCTGGGAGGAAGGCAAACAAAGAAGTCAAGAGATGTACATAGGTGATAACAAGGTAAATATTGGAGAAGTTGGCCTGTATTATACTAATAGAATGGGATATCAGTGAGGAACAAATAGTCAGACATTCACGGCTGGTTAGGCTGAGAACAGTACCAGCCTGGGCTGATAACACTCCAACTTGCTGTTGGTACAACTGAGACTGAAAGCAGGGCATTTCAAAGCGGATAAAAGGAATAAGAGGTCAGGATCTCTCCACTTTTTTGCTTTCTGGGCTAGTGTTTGCTTTCATGGCAGAGAGAACCGTGGCAGAGGGGTGTTGTGTGAATTCAGAGGCAAAGACCTCTCTGTTTGTCCCTTTCTCACTGATTTAGAGATCCTTTGCCTTGAGAACATCACACCTTACTGAGGCAGGGAGCTGCCAGTGCTGTATGACACATCTTTAACTCATTCAGTGAGAATGAAAGTGCTTTTCCTCATACCTGACCTATGGATATCAATTGAGGTACCCTCCAATTCCAGTCTCTGCTGAGGAAGACATAATTTTTGATAATTTAGTCATAAATGTGCTCTGAAAGGGAAGCTGCCTCAATCTCCAGTCCCCCAAAATCTCTTGTCTGGTCCTGTGATAATGGGAGACTTGCAGCCTTCCCTTCTGAACATCATATGATGACAAATTACAAGAGACAGATTTCCTTTCCCTGTGTTTTTCCCAGGAATATTAACACACTTGAAGGCCATGTCAAAGGATAGTAATCATCACTAATTAACAAAGCATAATAATGTTGTTTTAGAGCTGTTGGTATCCCCTAATGCATCACGTGAACACAGCAGTTTAGCAGACCTGGAGGAAAAGACTGGAAATGTGGGTTACAGCGGGTAAAACATCAATTTATCAATGTCTCACTCAGAGCCCAAGCCACAAACTCAGATCAGGGAGAAGTCCCACCTCTGCTGATGTCAGTGAGGGGTTTGCTGATGGCTTTGTCCTGCATTTCCAGAATCTCAGATGAGCTCAGACTCTCTCTCCTGGAGTTTTCTTGGGTGCTCATTCATATTTTGATGGGAAGAAAGAAGAGATGTTTTAATAAATCTGCTTTACAAAGATTAAAGCGGCACTTCTGGAGCAAGTAGTCCCCTTTACAGCTCAGTGTTGGGGTTTTTTTCAGATATGTGATGAGTTGGTTTCAAAACACTTTGTTTCCACAAACATATATTTTCAAAACCATGACTTGTTATCTAATGCTGAACAAATTGCTGTCTCCATATTATTCTGTTCCATAGCACCATGAGAATAGTTCTTAAAATTTCTGGTTTAGAGGGAATTGTAATGTCCAATTCCAAATAATTCTCTTAACTTTTGGATTTTTGCAGTAAGAACTGCGTTGAATAGTGACAGTGCAGATTATCTGATAAAATATTTTTAAGCAGATTGGGAATAATCTAGATGCCATACATATATTCATGTTTCTTTTACGATATGATTTATTTCCTTGCAATATTCCTAGTTCTGTGTGCAGTATGATCGCTTTTATTTTCCTAATACGACCTAGAGAGAAATCAGATGGTAACTAACCTCCTCCCTGTTTGTGTTCCCACATTAATGTGGACAAAATAAACTATGTTTCTTAAAAATTTTGTCAGGAATGATAGATATTCAAATATGTGTATTTTTGTGCATGTTTAACTAATTCAATGAAAAGTGGATGTTGTCCCTGCGATTCCTGTAAGATGGATACTTATTATTACAATTTGCCTTGTTTTAGTGAACACAAAATCTTATGGGTTTACTTTTGAGGTGTTTTTTTTTGTTTGTTTGGTTGGGATTTTTTGTTGTTGTATTTTGATTTTTGATTGGTTGGTTGGTTTGGTTTTGGTTGTTTTTGTGGTTTTGGTTTTTTTTTTTTTTTTTTTGACAATATAAATGATTTTGCGTCTTGGGAAATTTTTTCTGGGGATGCAGAAGCATTTAAAGAACCTTGCACCCCAGTGGCTTACTGGATCTATTTTTCTGTGTCTCACAGTAGCCTGGTGTGCCTGGAGGTGCAAAGTTAGAAAAGGAACTGGAGCAAGAGATCAGTTTTGGTTCTGCAGTGAGAGTCACAGAAATGTTTCAGAGGCACGTTCCTGCTGCCTCTCATCCCATAAAGTCATAAATCCTTCACACCTCTCTCTGGGGAGGGGGTTTCGTGAAGGGCTGACACAGGTGACCCCCATAGCCCAGACTGTCTTGTGATACCTAGAATTTATATTTATACAAACAGAAATTATTTTGTATTTATATAAATACAAAACCCCAAAACAATTCCCTGCTGTTAGAGCAGTTCATGGAGACTCAAGCCCCAGCACACATAAAGCAAGAACAGAAATCCAGGAGAGAGCCAGGTCTTCCCTTCAGAACTGCTGCTTTTAAATGTCAGCCTTAGTAAAGCTAGAAAATGGTTGTGGCTCAAGACCACTGTAAATGGCAACAGTAAGCTCGAATAGTTTTAAAAATATTCTAATTCTTTGTTTTCTTCTTCATTAATTCTTGGGATGTTGCTTGCCAAAGCAGAAACTGTGAAAAACAGACACCAAATGCCTTACAGAAAAGTCTAATAGGAACAGCTCCATCCTGACTCCCCTCTCTTGAAGATTACTGTACAGACTGAGCTTGACTTGGGGTATCTGGATGAGGCACAGCACAAACCCTTCCCTCATCCTGCCCTGATCCGCTTTCACAGCTTTGGAGGAGAAGCAACCCTTCAACTCCCAGTGCTTCAGCTTGTTTTCCTGAGAGGCCACCCATAAAAAACACAACCTACAGCAAAGCCTCTAGCTCAGAGAGGCTGCGAGGAGCAGGTCTGCAGAGGGCCACGAGCTGCTGGGCTGACGCAGGTGTGCGCCCGGGAGATCTTGGGCAGCGCTCCGGAGGCTGCCAGGCGTGATATTACCGGGAGAGAACGACCTGTCTCTCTCCTTGCTTTGATAGCATCAATCAATGGTTAAAGCGACGATTTTCTGCCAGCAGCCGCCCATCTGATGTCTGAAACTTTTGGCAAGCCTGAGCAGCTTTGGGACAGGCTTAGCCAAGCGTCCTTACCCTCCTTTCACCAAACCCTATCAAGCTCTACGCTCTGACCCCCAGCTCACACCCCTGTCACAGGTAGCAATAGATTCTGGGGAGGGGAGAAGAGCCAGTATTTTACTTGAAATGGCAATCAGAAGGAGGACTGAAACAGGCACATTGCACAGAAAACACGCGTTTTTCTTTTAAAAGTGATATATGGTGGGGTTTTTTTATCAGCAGATCACATCACTGAAATTTTCTGTGGCTTCGGGCAGGAAGAAAGAAATAGGTAATTTTACTTTTTGACATACATCTCTATTCTTTCTGTCTTCCTTAGCAGAATCACAGGGAAATGAAAAATTAATTAAACCAGCTGAAAAACAAGGAGTTTGAAAAAAATACAAAAATCTGCTAAAAAATACAAAATATGAAATATCAAAGCTGAAGAGTTTTAGTTTCATCAATTTAACATGTAAGAAAACCACTATGACAAGGTGGGGTTTTTATTTGTTTGTTTGGGTTTTATTGTTGTTGATTTAATATTCCTTTTCCTTTTCAAATTAAGAAAATGTGGCAGGTGAGATCACCCGAAGTTTTCTTTATACCATTCTTGCTTGTGTCAAATATTTTCATCTTCTGGGAAGATGGTCACCTAGAAAAGCTCTAAAATACAGGATTATTTCATTCTATGTGAAAGTAAAAACTCCTGTGAAAGCCAGAGATATCACACTGCTTACTTACTTTTAGCTTTATTAAATAGTATCAGGGAACATCCTTTGTGTGAAGGATGCCAAAACCTTTCCTCTTTTCAGTGCAGCCTGGTGGTTACAGATTCTATCTGCCAATTTTGTGGACTTTCTCCTAAATAAGGCGAGGAAATAAGGTTGAAAAATTTTCTTGCAAGTTATATTCAATTTAAAAATGTTGTTATTGTTGTTTTCAGAGGGATTTTTTTCCAGAATTTCAATGCGAGATGTAGCTTTAGCTTGCACATTGTTTTATCTTGCTGCTGTGGCTTCCAGGCATTGACATTTGCACTGAAAAGTTGGTTTTCAATGCATATTTGTCATCCTGGCTTCCTTTGTTTGTTTGCCCATCAAAATTTGTCATGAAACTTCTTTAGTTGAGCAACTTTTCCGCCACATATAGAGAAAGCATAATACGTCCATGTCACAAAATTTCAGAAGTAATGGTGTTCTAAGTAGTGTTGAAATGCCATTTATGCAATTTGTACAAAAACCCCTTATTTTGAGTACAATTTTATCTTGCCATTGGATATGTGAAATTTCTTGGGGGTGTCATGAACTGAATATTTGCATCTCTGTGGTTATCTGGCAGTGTTACAAGTCAGGTTGAAAATCACTTTACTGAAAAATAAGCCAACATTTTGTGTGAAGCAACACTGATTTGAGCTCCTGAAATCTGCCACTGTGTTCTTTTGATGGGCGGTGTTGGAGATATTCAATTGATGAGTATTGTCCTATTGACACTTTCAACGTATGCAAGCTGCCTAAACTTTCCTGTACAGAAATCCTCCTTCAAAAATTAGTTTCAGTGTTGTGCTGAACGCTCTGCTCTTTTGGATAGCAAATTGCAGTCTGAGAAAGGAGGGTAGAATATGAGTGTGGAAATTTTCAAACACACCTGGAAGTCAGTGGAAACTGGGTTGCAGAGTACCTTGAGCAGTTTTCAAAAATCCCACCCAAATTGCACTTGCAGTCTCTGGAGGATGTTTGCTTTTCTGTTACTAGGAGCAACATGTTTTATGTACATAGAACTGACTAGTCCAAAAATGTCATTTCAGCAATTGTAGCAATTTTTTTTCTACATCTCATTTTCCACACAGGCCAAATTCCTTTCACTGCTGTGGCCTGCTGAAGCCTTTATAATTGGGAATCTCCCAATGTACTGATGCACTTGTGATGATTTAGATTTCCTCCAGCAAAAGAGTATGCAGAACTCTTTTTTTTTTATTATTATTATTCCATTACCTTTCTGAGTGTTTCAAATATTCACAGAGCTTTAAGACCAGGAGGGGCCGTCGCAACTGCATGAAGACAGGCTGCAAAATTTCCTGCAGTTCAGCATTGCAATTTGTAATTGAGCATGGCTGAGCAAATGGAAATGTGCATATCTTTTTGACAGACAAGCCAGTCTGATTTGAAGGCACTGACAGATGTAGAATTATTTGCAATGGCAGATTACAGGCTGAGGGTAAGGACTTTCTCAACCACGGCACCTCGCTCCACAACATATTCTTTTGTGTGTGTGTGTGTGTTCCTGGTATCATTTACACCAAAATTTTGTCAGCTTAGCCTATGCCTAGGAAATGTCTGATGGCATTTGCAAATGTCCACATGGCTGGTTAGGGCTCTGGGGGACTTGTTGCATTTGTTATTGTATAATATATTTCATGGATGGAGGCGAAAATTATATCTGGGCCTCACGCCCTGCATGAAAAAATGTTTATTTTCAGTGAGGCCGTGGCACAGCTATACCATAAATTTGGCCTTGAGGTTCCAAAAAGCATTGTTAGAAATAGTGTGATCCCAGAAGGCACAGCCTTCTTGCTCTTTTGTATAAGCTCACTCTTCTGGACTGAGGTGGAACAAACTGCTTTGACAGGATGACTTTGTACCAGCAATGTCTAGGCCAGATGAGATATTATCTCTTATTCTGTAAGCTTTATTCCTAATCACTTGTTATGCCTCCTTTCACAGCCAGCTTGGGGACAGTAAGACCTCTACTCTCTGTACTGGGGTTATCTATCTGAAATGTGGTGTTCTTGTACTTGCTGTGGGTGAGGTCACCACAGGCAGAGATAGTGTGGGATCGCTGCACTGACACACGCTGCTCCATCTCTGTGACAAAACGTCTTTAGATAGGGCACTGGGGCAGACAGCAGTTAAGAGAAATAGTGTCTAAACCTGCCACAGCTGCTTCTTCCCTGAGTGTAGCTGAGGGTCTTTTTTGTGGCTTTGGGAGATGCACAATCCCTGCTCATGCAGAGTGGGTGACAACCACCAGGTACTGTGCAGAGTGTACTGATTTATTCTCCTGGGATGTTTTTTCAGGGAGAAGTCGGGGCAAGAGGAGCAACAGGACTCTTGGAGGTGACAGACCAGCTCTTTAGTGTTGCTCTGTTTCTGCAGAGTGGCATTCCACAGAGAAGTGCTGTTCCCTATGGGGAATTAAACAAAGATTAGCTTCTGAGTCAGAAATTCTGTCTTGAAGGCTTTGCAGGCCTTTTGTTGCACGAGAAGAAGATGGGGAAAGCTCAGAGAATGGCAAGCTAGAATTTAGCAGTGGGAGCAAAGGAACAGCTCAATAAAAGGGGTGTTGCACAGAGCAGCTGAGGTACAAAAAGTCGATGTGTGACTGTAGAGAGACAACTGACATGCTGGAAAAACCCAGGGGAGGAAAGAAATGGGGAAATAAGAAGCAACAACAACCTCATCCTTGTGTCCTCCACTAACTAAATATTCGATCTAGTTTAAACTGTCAGAAAAGTAGAACCTTTCCAGAGAACACAACATGCCAGGATATTGGGGGGACGAGGGGAGTGTTTAAGAGTGTTTGTAGTTCTGAGAGACAAATTTGAGGTACAAATAAAGGAATGAGGGAGTAAAAAGGAGTCAAAAAAGTTTGTATGACTGGGGTTGGCTGGGTGGGAAAGGCACAGCCTTAATTTTGTAAGGCATGTGGCCACTTGCTTGGCCACCTTGCTGTTACTGAGCAAAGCTTGGATGTCTGCCTTGAGACAGAGCCTTTCAGTTGAGGGAAAGATCTCTCCAGTCTTTTTCAGGATGTCTGGTCCCCTGTGCAGCGAATGCAGGGGTTAAATTACAATTTAAATTATCATTTGTATTGGAGGTGGGCTGAATCCTCAGGCAAGGGTGAGGCCAATTGCACTGTGACCCTGAGAATCCAGGAGTGAGCCCTTTTACTCACAGAAGTGCGTGTTAAAGAGTATGAGAAGTGGGCAGGAGGTATCCCTTCAACTTTATTCAAGGCTGTATTAGGGAAGAAATCTCCCCAGATCATTGTTTTCCTTTAGGAGGAACTTCTGAACAGCCTCACAAAGGAAGCATGAATTAAAAGAATTTGCCTGTACTGACACACAAATGTGCATTTGAAGATGTGTTTTCAATTCATAGTGTAAATTAAATTCTTCTCTAAACCATTTCTACTGAAATAACTCAGAAAACACACATGAAAATCATCTGGTTTTAATTCCCTGTGGGCTGCAAATCTGTAAGTGCATAATGTTTTAAGGTTTTTTTTATTGGTTAATCTGTTGGGCCAACTCAGTCTAGTCTAATTTGTACCAAAAACACTGAAATGTACAATTTTGGCATGGGTTTGATATGAATTTTCCTTGAAACACAGTGGGTTTTGACCAGGATGCCAAAGAAATTGAATTAATTCAAAATGTGGAAGATTTAGTGGTGAAAGGAAAAAGTAATAGAAAATATTTGCAAAGATTGGCCTTTCCCTCCTCTCTTTCTTGCCTGCCAAAGAACTGGGAATCCCAGCAAGCCCTTTCAAAAGGGGACTGTCAGGACAAATCACCCAAAGAAAATACCAAGCACTGCCACCTCCTTGCTCTCTGCCCTTAACAGAGCTGCAGTAAAGGAAGTTCTGACCATACCATTTCCTCTTTTAAAATAAAAATAAGCGTGCTAGAGGTTTTTGAGGTCTCCCAGTGCCCCAAACCTGTCTATTTCCTCATGGTACCCAAGGTTCTGGGTTTTTTGATTTATAGATTTTGCTTACTTAATGTCCTTCACACCCACCTTTGATTGATTTCCGATACATTTACAGGTTTCCTCTGTGGCCCCAAATGGTGTAATTTCTTGGAACTTCATGTCTCTGATAAAGTATGACACTTTTTGCTGCTGTGCACTGCTTGTGCTGCCTGCTTGGAGCGTTTTGTTGCTCGGATAATTTTCCAGGCAAGCAGTGATACTTGGGCATCTCGCGCCAGGGATCCCATCAGGAGCTGGTGCTGATGACAGAGCTGGTTTTTACTTCTGTGCTTTGGACCTGTAGAGCAGGTGATGTCTCTTTAGAAACCGCAACCTGATGAAAATAATTAATTGTCTACGCAGAGCAAACCTTGGTCAAAGCATGCAGATATGAACTATGCCTTAGAAGTCAGGTCTTGGGGCTGCATGTTTTCAGGAGGCTTCTTTTTTGTCCTCCTTTGTTCTTTCTCTTTCCTCTTCTCTTCCTTCATAGTTTTTGCCATATTTTTGTTGTTGCTGACTGTATGGTGAATTCCACAATTAATGACACAAGTCGATAGTCTGCTGAAGTGTTAAACACTAGATAAAATGTGTAATAAGTGTTTATTTTCTTTTTTTTCTTTTTTTTTTTTGTTAGTTTGTTTCAACACAGGGAGGGTTGGGTTTTTTTTGTAATTCCCAGCATAAAGATTTGTAAGATGCCAGACCAACACAGCAATAAACACCTTTGCTTAGGCTTTCTACACTGCGAGAAAGCACTGTAGCATTAAATCCACTTGCTTTTTTCTTGTGATTAAGACAGATTCAGAAAAGGACTGGGTGGCCTATCAGGAAATAAATTACTTCCTTTTTAATTGCATTATCTTCCATGTAATTTTTACACTGGCATAACTCTAGAACTATGTATTCTTATTGCCAGTGAAGTACATGACAGGAAGCTCAGGTTCAAAATATTCCGGGGGAAATTTCACCTTATCAGTTCGACATGATACTCTGATTTCAAATGTAGTCCAGCATTTTCCTGGCATTGAAGAGTTTTTATGAGTGACTCCTCCCTTACCTTATAAATATTTATGATATAGGCAGTACTTTTTATGTCATTAAGATGAAACTTTTTGGTCACGCTGCCTAATAAGTTTTTCATCTCATATTGTCCTTGGCTCAGGACTCATGCTTTTGTCTGTCTGCCCAGGTTCAGGGTGGGACAAGGCTATTGTGAAATCAGCAGTGACATTTCAGGGCTGCTAAACTGAGTGGATTTGAGACATCTGTCAGGCATGGTAATACTGGTTGGATTACCACTAGTAATTTAAACCAGGTAGTGACATTTACCAGCACAGCAAGTATACTCTCAGTGTTTATTTTGATAAATCTACGTCACCAAAGAAAAACATGAGGCTTTCTGAGCTAAATTCTCATCCTTGCTTGACTGTTACTCTAAAGGTACACTCTGACGAGGGGCAGGTCCAAATTGTTTCTGAATAACTTTAATGACTTTCCTCAAATGTCACTGAATCCAGAAGACTTGGGCACAAACTCTGCTTAGGAAAGGGGAGATAGTGGAGTTCTTAGGAAGCTGACAGACAGTGGGTTTAGATTAAACACTAGGAAGAAATTCTTTACTGTGAGGCTTGTGTGAGGCACAGGTTGTCCCAGCGAATTCCTCATCCCTGGAAGTGTCCCAGACCAGGCTGGATGGCGTTCTGAGCAACCTGGTCTAGAAGAAGGTGTCCCTGACCATGGCAGGAGGGTTGGAATGACATGATCTTTAAAGTGCCTTTCACCAAGGCCAAGTTCTACTCAGATTTTAGGTTCTTCTTTCTTTCT
>VWPU01000784.1:0-48814 GCA_013398955.1 Callaeas wilsoni
AGCGGCGCGGGGCTCGGCTCCGGCCGCGGCAGCCCCGGCCGAAGTGCGAGCGCGGGGCGGGAGGGGACGGGCTGGCCGGCGGAGCGGGCCCTCGGGCTGCTGTCGCGGAGCTGCCCCGGGTCGCCGCTGAAGCCGGTGTTCCGTGTCGTGTCGTCCCGGTTGGTTTCCCCTTCCCCGACCCAGCGGCTGGATATGAGCGCTGAAGCGGAGGGGCCGTCGCGGGCGGATGGTGCCGGCGCGGACAGCACGAGGTGACGCCGCCTCAGGTACCGTGGCTCCTTCAGCATCCTCGCGGGTGCGGGCGGCGCTGGGCTGTGCAGCACCCGCCTGACCCCCGCCCAGCTGGAGGCACCGCCCGAGGCAGCGGGGACCGTGCGGTGTCCCTGGGACGGTAGCCAGAGGCAACATTTTCAGCCTGGCCCGGCCGCCTCGCAGGCGGGGCAGTCTTCTCTGCAGCCGTGTTGAGATTTTGATCCATGAGAGTGTGGGCTGCTGCTGGCAGCTACAGGATGAAGTCGCCTCCCTGCTGCATGTCTCTTTCTTCCCAAGCATCCTTGGAGGAACCAGGGAGTAGCACATCCCTGGGTTCGCTGGACTCCAGTGTTTTCTCCAGTGAGGAAGAGCAGGGACCCCTGCTCCAGAAGGTCATTCCCTCTCTGGACTGCTTTACTATCAATGTAGGAGGCAGCCGCTTTGTGATGTCCCAGCAAACTTTATCTTGCTACCCTGACACTCGTCTTGGCAAACTGGCAGGAGTGGTCTCTGCTGCCCGGGATGTGGCTTCTGGCCTCCTTGAGCTTTGTGATGATGCCAACCTTGTGGAGAATGAGTATTTCTTTGACCGGAGCTCACAGGCATTTCACTACATCCTGAATTACTACCAGACAGGGAGGCTGCATGTGATGGAGCAGCTTTGTGCACTCTCTTTCCTGCAAGAGATCCAGTACTGGGGTTTGGATGAGCTCAGCATTGATTCCTGCTGCAGAGACCGGTGAGTTGTGGGAAGATGATGCTTCCGGGATGGTGGGCTAGGTGAGTTCAGCATTGACTTGCCTTCAGGGACACTCAGATGAGAGACCCAGCAGTGGGGATAGGTGAGGTACCAGGGCATTTGGAAAAGTTGTGTGAGTTGAGCCCAGAGTGCTGCTTTAGCAGTGGATGGGTGTCAGAAATGGGAAGAGATGTGTTGGATGAGGTCACAGTTACCATTTGCTGTGGGAAAGGTTGTTGGTGAGGTCAAGATAATGAGACAGTAACAGGAACAGGGTCTGGGACGTTCTACAGTGGCTTCAAACTGGCCCTGGAAGCTCAGAATGTTTGAAAGGACAATGCCAGAGATGAAAAGGGTTGTGAAAGGAGAGATGCCCCTTCAATCCTTCGGTTTGAGGTTATCATAGAGGAATTAGATGTGGAGTCAGGCACAATGCTGGGAGGGTTTGGATCTTGCCCACCTGCACTTTAATTTTGAAGGATTTCCAAATCCAAGCTGGAGAGGCAGAAGGGGGGGTTGGTCACCTGCCAGGCTGAGTGTGGGTGGCATGGCTCTAGGAGGAGCCATGAAAGGAAGCATCGCACGTGGATGTAGCGGCTTACAGGGAGGGGGCAGCAACAGCGAGCATGGCTCGCTGGAGACAAATTAGAACAGGCAGTTTAGGAACGAGGTGGGTTCCGACTGAACCACCCCGAGGATGTTTCCGTTAATTCCATTTGCAGTTAATATTTCCCACCATATTTAATGTTACTGGTTGGGTTTTTTAGTATTGAAGAAATGAATTTTCTGAAGAGTGTAACTGCTATTTAGCAACAGCAGTTACGTCAAAATTATTAGAAGGAAAGGAAGAAGTAATACCATCTCAAAAGGATATGAGAGTTATCCTACCCTAGTATGGTTCAGTTCTTCAGGTGAAAAAATTGGAGCCTAGTTTTCATCCCTTTTTTCCTTCTCTGGCAGGTGTAACTGAGCGCTCCTACTACTTTAGTGATATGTGGAGCTACAAACCTATTTGGCATATGCAGGACTAACTGTATTGAAGGCAAAATTGCATAACCCCTTTGTCTAAGACTTGAGCTTTGCAGCAGTCAAAAAAAAAGATATGAAAGAAAATAATTTTTTTTGTGTGTACTTTGAGTATGTTTATGTTTTACAAAATTCCATTGTAAATATACTCTTACTCTGACAAAACACTCTATATATTTACAGTCTGTAAGTTTTACTCAGTACAGATGCTTGTCCACTTTGTGTGAGAGCCCATATTTCTAAAGAAAGAAAGATACCTTGTCATCTTAGTGTGTATTGATCAGAAGTTCACCCATGAACTGCATGGCTTTTATTATGCCTTCAGTTTTGCTATTGCAAATATGGACAAGTGTAATAAAAATGCAATACAATTAAACAAATTGAGAACTGTTTAAAAACAGAGGATCTGTTTATGCCAGGATTGCTTCCAAGAATTCATGTTGGTCGTGCAGCAGATCATACTGTGGTCACTATGATCCATATAAATAAATCTCTATCAGTAAAATTACTCTGCATATGGGATGTGTCACTGATGTGAAATGGGGGAATAGAAGTATATCAGTCAGTGGAAACATGCTGCAGGGGCTCAAATAATAAAAGCCATGTGCTTGATACTAGGATTTTCTGAGTTCACATAAGGTAAATTTTAATTCAAGTGTATTCATATGACTTGCATGGTAAATGATAAGACAAGTATCTGCATATTGTTATTAAAAATCTCTGGGCAGGTACTTCAGGAGGAAGGAGCTGAGTGAAGCCTTAGACGTCAAGAAAGATGCAGAAGAACTGGATGCCCAAGATGAAGAAGAGGATTTTTCTGGCAGCCTCTGTCCCAATGTCAGGCAGAAACTTTGGGAACTTTTGGAAAAGCCTGGCTCCTCTGCAGCAGCCAGAACTTTTGGAACATTGTCCATGGTTTTTGTTGTTGTGTCCATTGCCAACATGGCCTTGATTTCAGTAGAGCTGAGCTGGCTGGCCCCCCCACTGCTGGATGCCCTAGAGTACCTGTGCATTGCGTGGTTCACAGCGGAGTTTGTTCTGAGGCTCCTGTGTGCACGAGATCGGTGTCGCTTCCTAAGGAGTGTGGCAAACATCATAGACCTCCTTGCTATTTTGCCTTTCTACATCACCCTGCTGGTGGAGAGCATGTGTGGTGGTGAGAGCTCCCAAGAACTGGAGAATGTGGGACGCATTGTCCAAGTGCTGAGACTGCTCAGAGCCCTGCGGATGTTGAAGCTGGGAAGACATTCAACAGGTATATTCGGCCATGGCTATGGTACTTCTCAGTTTCGCTGCCTGCAACAGTTGTCCCTGGGCACAGTCCTCCATTTTGTGTGCATTTCTGCCAAAGCTTTTTCACACAATCTGTTAGCAGTAATGGCTTGTGAAAATCTTACTTTTGAATGTTATAATTGAGTAACAAAGGCCTTCTCCAAAAAATTTTAGCTCTTCATAAAGCTTTGTATATTGTTCGCATTGAACATTTACAAAAACAGACCTCAAAGTTGCATGTAAATCATCCACCAGTCATTCTTAGTGTGATAAATTTTAAAATGTATATTGAAGTTGATTTTATTAGTGAAGAAGCAGAGATCATCAGCCCACATTTTCTGTATTATCCAAGGCCCACTAATGACAGCTGTCGCAATTTGGTTTGTTTAAAAGTATATTCAAAGAAATATATCATGATTTTGTCCATGTCATAGATCCTGAGAACAACAGCAGTGGAGAATGTTTCAAGGAAACTGTTTAAAACCTTTGCAGGTGGTGGGTTGAGGGGCTCTCTGGCCCCATTGAACCCGCTGGTATTCCAGTGGCATGTGGAACCCATCGGGGGCTGCTTAGGCAGTGGGACCTGGGTGCAGCACAGAGCAGCAGTGCCAGGTTCAGCCAGCGTTCACCAGTTGGTGTGGGGTCCGCAGTGTCCAGGTGCTCCCGACAGATGAATGATCAGCAAGCAGGGGTGGGGTGGAAGGTGAAATGCATTTCTGTGCACCATCTTGTTCATTCTCTCTGGTGAAAGGAAGGCATAAAAGTTAACATTTTCCAGTGGGAATTTATCAGAGGAAGCTGGAAATGATTGGAGAGTGTTGAATTTCCTCTTGCGTTTCCCCTGATTTTATTACTACCTCATGGCATGTGCATGCTTGGCTATATGAAAGAATAAAAGCTGTCTTGGCATTTTCAAAGTGATTTGATTATATTCCCACTTAAATCAGTGGAGAATATGGTGCTAAATTTGACAGGAGAAATGTTCAGCCAACACTTGTAGCTTTGAAAAATTAGATCCTAATAGTAAATCATGATGTCTGTCCTGCAATATTAGCCTGTTCTGAAGACAGTGATGATCATTCTTAAAATGCACCCAGTGTGCCCTTCCAGGATTTTCAGCCATGAAGCAGGACTGGTTTGATGCCTGGCCATATTTTTGCAGAGCCCTCTCTGTGAACTGGCCCAAATTCAGCAGGAGTTACAGTGTGCTCACAGCAGCAGAAGGTGTCTTATTTTTATTGCCACTGAAGGGTGGCAAACCTGCCTGCCAGTGGCAGGCTTTGAAACTACTTCTGATCATAAGCATAATCATACTGGTTTGGGAAGTATCTTAATCTTACTCTCGACCCTAGATTACGCCTATTCTGATGTATAACAGTCCCTTAGAAAGCAGTTGAGAGGAAGCTTAAAATGATTCAGTCTGGCAATGTGTTAGTTTTGCTTTGATCAAAAATATTTGATCTCATCAGGGCACTTTTGTGCTGACTAACAAAATGGTCCTCCAAAAGTATTTTGATTCAAATTAAGAAGTTTCCAGTTTATTGCATTTTACTCTTACAGAATGAATGTGTTCATTCTGTCACTCAGTTTTGTGGCTCTTTCTGTGGACTTGAAACCAGATGTTTCTGATATTTGTATAATTCCTAACTTCAGGTATACATACTTTCAAGGATGGTCTAAACACTTACATCTATTTATTCTTGAATTAATTATTCAGTATTTATCACAATATTGAGTGGCATTGAATTTAATAATACCATTTTAGGTAGAAGTGAATTAATTATATAAACATGTAGTATCCTGATCTGGAGGCGTGCTGTCTTCTTTTTACTGGAATCAAAATGCCGGTTTCAAGGGACAAGAAGCAATATATGTAGCAATTTAAACCACTCGGAGCACTGTTACAATTGTGTTGCTTCTTTGGTAGGTCAGTTGCTGGCCACTTAGGTCCAGAATGCTAAATCAAATCTGTGTAATTTAAATGTAGAAACTCACTGTTCTGATCTTCTGTCCGAAAAAGTTTGTTAATGTGCTTCTAAATACATTCTTTACCACAACTCCTAATATAAGATGAGCCCCACATGTATCATACATAGAGACCATCCTCTTTTCACATACCTAGGCAGTCCTGATGTACCTCAGTGTTCAGGGGTGGCTCTTGAAACTCTTCTGCTCTCTTGCCTTGGATATGACAGCTGCCTTCCAGTGAAGCTTCTCTCCAACTCCTATGCTCTCAGACAAACTTCAGGCACTGCTCAGTTGTTTCGTGTGGCAAGACGAATGCAAGAACATTCATTCAAAATTTGTGTCTGCAGGCAACAGCTTCTTTTTCACCAAGTAGGGGTGTTCAAAGCCACGAGGAAAACATCTCTGTGGTACTGTGCAGAGCCATAGCGAAGCTGGGATCACAACAGCAGCCTGGCCCTGCTGTCAGGGGCAGGAATGAATGAGGCGAAAAAACATCAGTTCTTTTCTTCACCTTCAAGAAATAGCAACTTAACCCTTTCTGTGGGACAAGGACAAGAATGATAATAAGAAATGAAAAAAGTAATTTCTGCCCCTTTGGAAGCTGAAGCCAGCTCACTGGAGGGATGTGATGCCTTGAAATACCCAGGCTAGACTGATGTGAGTGTGTAGTTACTTATGCAAAGTACTATACTTCATCAAGGAACCACTGAGAAATCAGTGGTACGTCTATCCATAAAATGTGTAGCTAGAGGGCAAGAATACTCTTCTGATATAGCAAAATTATGGGTTTTAGTACCTTCAAGAGTAGATGAGAACTGAAGCTGCATTTGTCATGGTCTCAGATGCTCTTTGGCTGTTGTCTTCCTCCTGGGGCCATGTTTTCTGTGAAGCCTTGCTGGTCTCCTCTGGAAGCACATACAGAGGGACTTCTTGAGGAGAAGTAGGGTGTGAGCATCTTACTTGAGAAGGCAATGAGCATATATTTGAGGAAGACCATAGCATATTTAAGGCTGTCGTGCCTCTGGAGTCATGAAAAGTTGAAACTTCAGGGCTTTTTGTGTTAAAACTTTAGGGTTTTAAAACCTGTGTCAGTTGAAGCTCCTGAATATCAGCTTGTATTGCCAAGTCACTTTGGACAAAAGAGAGATAGAACTTGACCTGCATGGCACAAATGCTTCCCCTTCCTCCTGCCGGGGCTGGGGCTGCTTGCCAGCCTCACACCAACTCTGTTACAGCACCTTAGCACCTTCCAAGCATGAGTAACCAAGCTGTCACAGCTCCTGGCAAGGAGTTCTCATGAGAAGCTGTAAGACTTGCTGAGGTGTCTGTGCTGGAACAGCCCTAGTTTGGCCATGTGCCAGGGCTCAGAGACATTTTTAAAAGGTACAAAGTAATATAGTAGTATACTTTATTCATGTCATTACACCAACTGATTCCCCCTTAGAATGAGCCGCCAAGTCCAGTAACTTCTCTGATTCATAGATTTGCCTTAAAATGTCTCCTGACTTTGTCTAAAGACATGAAGAATTATATCTTAATTTTAGATGAGTATACTAGAACTAAGAATAATAAAAAGAAAAAATCAGACCCTGAACAGTTCTAATAACTAACCATGGGAAAAATGAGAATGTCATCATTGTGATACCAAGAGTCAACAGTTACTGTTCTGTTCTTCATTTTAATCTATTTTATGTGAAAGTTCCTTTTTTTTAGCTGTAATATTCTCAAGATTCATCATAAGGTACAAACCCTGGCTTTTATAGCATTCATTTATCCTTTGAAAAGAAGTGCTACAGGGATAATTTTAAATTGCCCCTTCTTCCTAGCTCACTGAAAGGACTTACTCTTCTGCATTGTTCAGTAGGAAGTTTTACAGGGCAAAGGATCATAGTAGCTTCCTTGAAAGATGAGAATTTGATTTGAGTCCTTGCAATTATCTCACAGAGCTTTTGCATTGCTGATACTAGTGTTTCCAAAATATGAAGGCAGTCCTATTGACAAAGAAAAGATTGCACTGATATATCTTATTCCCCTTGTTTTAAAGATTTCATCTATATCATTGTAATAAACATTCTACAGATCATAGTTATAGTAATATAAGACCTCAATATGGGTAAGTTCTTTACCGGAGCTGGTAGTAGATAGCATTGGAAGGAAACCCCAACATTGCCTCCAAACTCTGCTGTGTACTTCCACTGTTTGCTGTACATAAACAAAACCTTTAAAACCCGTTAGACCTGCAGGGGAAAAGAAAGAGCCAAAAGCAAGAAATGTTAACATCTTGTAGTTTGAGACTGTGGAAAAACCGAATTGCTTATAACACTAATGAGCATATGAAGTCTGCAAGCAGAGGCAGAGCCTCAGTAAGCTGTTTTGCAAACACTGGTTTTAGTGAGAAGTATACCCATGAAGGGTAATTCATAAGCATTATGTTTTTCTCATTTATTAGAGAAAACATCTCACGTTTTTAAAGAACAGTATTAAAAACTAATCCAAAGTGATTCAAAAGATAATTTCAGTCTCCTATGTGTCTCAGCTGAATTGGTACCCCGTTATCTTCCTTCTCTGTTTATGTGTGCAACATTTATCCATTGCACGATTTTTGGATTTACTTTCCTGCTTGCTTTGTGGGGCAGGAAAGCCTTGAAGAAGCAGCTCTAACAGGAATATAGGGGGTTATAGAGAGTGGTCCTGAACTCCCTGTGAAGATCGTGGGCAAAAGGACTGATGCAGTACATAGTCAATTAACAGGATTCCAAGATTGCATTGAGAGGCTTTGCTATCTTGAGTTTGACACAAGTGCAGTTGTTACTGGAAAACTGTATTTGTTTTGATGTCTACAGATACAAGATAATGATAGGGTTTGTGGGGGAAAGAAGGGTCAAAGAGAGTCTGTGACAACTATAAAAGGATTGAAAACAGTCCTTAAAGAAAAAGTTACTGAGTGAACTGAACTGGGGTCTAAGCACTCACGTGGCAACACAGATTTGATAACTAAGGGCTCCTTGGTCCAAGAGAAAAATAGGACAGTGGCTGGAAAACAGAGGCTTGGCACATTCAGTCTCCGAGTATAATGCAGGTGCTTTTAGTGTGCTTTTAAGTAGTTTAGAGTGGTGCTACATCTTCTCTTACAGCTAATTAATAAATCGAGATAGTTCGGTTTATCTAAATTATATGTGTACATAGTTGAAATGATAAGTAATGAGGAGAATTTCTATGCTCTGTATTAAGAAAATAGAGATGATGTCAGAGGTTCAGTCTGACGTTGTGAGCTATTTCTTAAGTCACTTTTTCCCAGTAGTGTTTAGAGCAGCACCTCTTTTTATCCTACCAGGGTCAGTGGCTCACTAGACCAGCAGAAGTGCTGGTGAGAGATATGGTGGTCAGAGGCCATCATGAGCATGGTGACCATGAAATGAGAGAGTTTTTTCAATTCATGGTGAAGTGAGGAAAGAGGTCAACAAAACCTCTCACTTGGACTTCCAGAGGGCAGGATTTGGCCTGTTCAGGACACTGGTTCAGAAAGTCCCTTGGGAAGCAGCCCTTAAAAACAGAGGGCTCCAGAATGGCTGGATATACTTTTAGAAAGAATCCTTAAAGGCTCAGGAGCAGGCCTATGTGTCTAAAGACAAGCCAGGGAGGAAGAAAAGCAGCCTGGGTGAACAAGGAGCTTCTGCCAGAACTCAGAGAAGACAAGAGAGTTTGTAACCTTCGGAAGGAGAGGAACTTGGGAATAGTACAAGGATTTCATTAGGTCATGTAGAGAGAAAATCAGAAAAGCAAAAGCTCAGCTAGAACTCAATCTGGCCACCACTGTGAAAGGTAATAAAAAGTGTGTTTATAAATACATTACCAACAAAAGGAGGGCCATGGAAAATCTCTGTCCTTTATTGGATGTGGAGGGGCAACATTATCACCAAGGATGAGGAGAAAGGTGGTGTACTTAATACCTTCCTTGCCTCATTGTTTAAGAGAGTGGCTATCCTCATGGCAACCAGCCCTCTAAGCTGGTAGACAGGGATGGGAAGCAGAATAGACCCCCTGCAATCCAAGAGGCTGTAGTTAGTCACCTGCTGTGCCACTTAGACACTCACAGGTCTATGGGACCAGATGGGATTCATCCTAGGGTGAAGAGGGAGCTGGCAGAAAAGCTTGTCAAGCTGCTTGCCATCATTTGTGATCAACCTTCGTTAACCAGGGAGGTCCCACGTAACTGGAAGTTAGCAAATGTAATGCCCATCTACTAGAAGGGTCAGAATGAGAATCTAGGGAGCTACACCCCCCACCTTGGTGCTGGGGAAGATTATGGAACAGATCATCTTGAGTGTGATCACACTGCATATAGAGGACAACAAGGGAATCAGGCCCAGCCACTGTGAGTTTAGGAAAAGACTGTTCAGCCAAGGCTTGACCATCCTGGTCTTTTATGACTACATGGCCTGCCTAGTGGATGAGGGAAAGGTTGTGAATGTTGTCTACCTGGACTGCGGTAAAGTCTTGGGACACTGTGCCCCACAGCATTCTCCTGGAGAAACTGGCGACCTGAACAGATGCACTCTTTGCTGGGGTGAGGACTGGCTCCGGGGAGGTTTAGTGAATGGTGCCACATCCATTTGGTGGCCAGTGACTAGTGGGGTCCCCAAGGCTCAGTATTGGGGCCAGTCCTGTTTAATATCTTTATTGATGATCTGAGTGAGGAAATCAGATTGTACGTTCAGTCAGTTTGTAGACAACAATAAAGTGGGTTGAAGAGTTGATCTGCTGGAGGATAGGAGAGTTCTACAAAGGGATCTGGACAGGCTGGATAGATGGGCTGAGACCAACAGTATGAGATTTATTAAAGCCAAATGCTGGGTTCTGCACCTGTGTCACAGCAACCTCTGTTGCAGCACAACAGGCTAGGCGAAGAGTGACTGGAAAGCTGCCCAGTGGAAAAGGATCTGGGTGTGATGACAAGCCAGCTGTGCCCAAGTGTCCACGAAGGCCAACGGCATTGTGGCCTGGATAGTGTGGCCAGAGGGACAAAGGAAGCTGTTTATCACCCTGTACTCAGCACTAGGAGGCCACACCTCAAATCCTATGTCCAGTTTTGGGCCCCTCACTACAAGAAAGACTTTGAGGTGCTGGAGCATGTCCAGAGAAAGGCAACAAAACTGGTGAAGGATCGAGAGAGTAAATCATAGGAGGAGTGGCTGAGAGAGCTGGGGTTGTTCAGCCTGGAGAAAAGGAGGCTTGGGGGGAACATTACTGCCCTCTACAACTACTTGCAAGGAGGGTGTAGCCAGGCGGGATCAACCTCTCCTCCCAGGCATCAAGAAACAGGAAAAGAGCAAACAGCCTCAGGCTGTGCCAGGGGAGGTTCAGGTTGGACATCAAGAAGAATTTCTTCATGGAAAGAGTGGTTAAGCATTGAAATGAGCTGCCCAGGGAGGTGGTGAAGTCACAACCCTGGAAGTGTTCATGAAATAAATGGATGTGTCACTTAGTGCTATGGTTTAGTTGACAAGCTGGTGTTCAGGTGAAGGTTGGACTCGATGATCTTGCAGGTCTTTCCAGTCTTACTGAGTCAGTGATTCTCAAGACATGTTCACCAGCATTCAAAGAAAACATAAGGCAGGCAGCCTTTAAGTAAGAGATATTTTGCAAAGTTACGGTGACAGCTGCATGAATAAACCTACTGACAGCATTTCTTGTCTTTCAGGCTTGCGGTCTCTTGGGATGACTATTGCTCAGTGCTATGAGGAGGTTGGCCTTCTGCTTCTTTTCCTGTCTGTAGGAATCTCTATATTTTCCACTGTGGAGTACTTTGTTGAGCAAGGTGTGCCAGGCACAACTTTCACAAGTGTACCTGGTGCTTGGTGGTGGGCAACAACTTCCATGACAACAGTTGGTTATGGTGACATTAGACCAGACACTACCATTGGTAAGGTAGTAGCCTTCATGTGTATACTATCAGGAATACTGGTTTTGGCTTTGCCAATAGCTATAATAAATGACCGTTTTTCTGCCTGTTACTTTACACTGAAGATAAAAGAAGCCGCTCTTCGGCAGCGTGAAGCTTTAAAGAAACTCATGAAGAACTCATCCAGCGATTCAAATATCAATGTTAATTTGCGAGACATATACGCACGCAGTGTCATGGACATGTTACGGTTAAAAAGCAGAGAGAGAGCAAGTACGAGGAGCAGTGGTGCAGATGATTTTTGGTTTTGACTTTGGGTGTGATGATTTTTGGTTTTGAGTTTGAAGTTATTTAATCTTGTATAGCACATAGACTACTTCAGAAATTTAGTATTAAGCACCTCTTTTTTTATTATTTGCCACATAGTGTATTTGCTTTTCCAGGTGGAGTTTTACTTACTTGGACATACTGAAATATCTATTGTATACAAAAGGCAGAATTCATAACATGGAATCTCTCAAGGAACTCTAAAACCTGCTTTCAGAACTGAATAGTGGTAGGTAAGATGGGAAAGAATGGATCCATGAAAGTAAAACAATGATGCAAGCATTTGTCTAATCTAAATCCCTACTAATGTATCATAATAAAGTCTTGGTGAAAATTGCCGCAGTGTTTTGAATTTTAAACATCTGGGTTTTGTATTCGCACTTGAAGAACAAAAGTCAAAGTCATTAAGGAAAACTGAAAGGGGAAGTCTAAGAAAGTGAGATATTGAATAAATTTAGGATGACATTCCTATAACAAGCTTAATCTTGATCCCCTTTCTTATCCCCAGCTTCTACCCCATTTGCATGAAAAAAAACATTATTCTGGGGCAGCATGAGAGTTGGGAGGAAGGAGGGCGTGGGTTTGGAATTTCCTCACTTGCAGAGAAGCAAAGGGCTACCAGATATATAATGAGTATTAGGAGATAGGTGGAAGTATCAATGAGATGCAAGGTCTGTAGCAAAGTACAAAACAGTCATAAAATAAGTGCCATAATATAGAGCATCCTCTGTAGTTGCTTCAGAAGTTCCAGGAGCTAATACAGCCTTTGCAATACAGAAGTAATTTAGAAAATTAGTTTGAACTATGCCTTCTCTATGTGTTTTGATTCCCGTGACTTATTTGTGTAGTTAAGCAGTTTTTGTGCTCAAGTAAAGTCATCCTTGGATAGCAGAAGAAACAGAAATTGTAAAAGTTAACAAGCTCATGATTTCTCTCTCTCCCATTAAAATCGTAGGCATTCCAAGTGAACCAGATTTTTTTAAAGTTAATTATTGTCACTGATTCATTATTAGAAAAATACTTCATTAAAATATTTTGTTTCAAAGGAAAAATGAGCACTTGTTGGACTGAATGCTTACTTTATGTAGTCATCAAAGTAAAAACCCAAAATAATCAAAGGTATTTTCAGTCCAATTTCCCACCACCCACCTCTCCAGTGACCCACTAACATTCTTAGCAAACAAAGCTTTTCTTTAATTTAATTTCACTAACCTAGACTATGACATTACCATAGAATGCATATAAATCAGCTAGTAAGTTAAATTTTAAAAGTCACAAACCTCTCACATTTCACATTTCTTTTGGACAATATAAACACTAAAAAGATACATCTATTAACTGTGGATTATTTAGCTTTATGTATTTATGTACATAGAAGGCTTAAACTGCATTTGAGAATATATTAATGGGTGAAATAACCTGCTTTTAATAAACATTGAATAATACTTGTTTTGAAACAAGAGTGTGTTTTTCTGTCATTCCACTTAAATAATGGGGTAAACATATTACAGCAACCAAGATTTTCAAGGCACCTTGATGCAAACTGAGGAGCATTTTGCATGATACTTCTGATTTGTCAGCTGGCATCAGTCAGCATTTTGATTTGGGACCAACACAGCACACACAGCTGTCACCAGAGTCAGAAGGAAGACAAAGAAAAATGCTGGACACCACCAGAAATTGCCTAGGTGTGAAAATTTGTAGGTCATCCTCATGGTCTGTGGTAAACAGAGAGCAACTGTGTTATCACAATTCCCCTCTCCACAGATAATCTATGAATCCATCACAAAACTTCCAGTGATGTCCAGGAGACAAAATTAATTCTGCAGGGGAAGGTCTGCTGCAGCCCACTCTAGGTTATTATTTCATAGCTCTTTGGAGCAGGAAGTCTCTCAGGCTGCACAAATTGTACAGGCTGTTTCTCATTCAAAAGTCATTCTAATTATAGAGAATTAGGAAGAAGCTTTCATTGTGGGAAGGCTGTTTTGTAATGTCTTTTGTGCTCTCTTATACAGCATCTGATCTGTATTTGAGAAGGGAAATGCAGTTAGATAGCTGATTGATTCTCTTTAGGGAAAGGCAGCTTTATTACATCCTGTGCTTTTTATGATGGACTCAAAAGAATGAGAGATATGTTCTAGGGTGTATTAGTTGATTCACTCCTTTTACCATCTCTCGAGAGAGTTTCCTAGAAATGCCCATGGGGAAACATGGCTCAGCCTTTATCAAGTAGTTGCTTTGGCCTGTGTTTTCAGACCTCTTGATTTTAAATTCAGTCTCCTAAGCAGTGATTGTCAATCATGTTGTTTATGCAGAACGGTTATCTATCACATTATGGGCTGACACTAGCAAATTATTTTACAGAGGAAGGCCAGTTCTGCTTTCAGCTCTTACAGGCAGAAGGACCAGAGCATTCATACTGAGAAACACACAGTACAGGACATCACAACTCTAAAAAAATGAAGCAACACCATGTACGTGCTACCACAGATTTGGGAAATAGCTCAGCCACCACGAAGGCACCAAATTAAGAATGTTACTTTGCTATCTTTAGAATATCACACTAAAGACAAGAAGATACCTTTTGTCCTCACTTCTGTTCTGCCATCCTGCAGCAGACTTGGCAGACATGATTGGTAGCATTGGCTGAAAATTGAGTATTTTAGCTCAAAGCACCAAGTATTTTCACAAACTGGCATCAAAAGTTGTAGCTGCAGCACCTAGAAAGAAGCCCTGCATTAACCTTAGTTCCTTAGTACAAGAAGCAGTAATAGTGAAAATTATAGAAACATAGAACCATAGAGCAGTTTGATTTGGAAGGGACCGTAAAGATCATCTAGCTCCAACCTCCTTGGCATGGGCAGGGACACCTTCCACTTGACCAGGTTGTTCAAAGTCCCATCCAGCCTGGCCTTGAACATTTCCAGGGATGGGACATCCACAGCTTCTCTAGGTGGGTGTGTCAACACAAGCATGCAGGTGGGACAACCACAAAGTCACAGTTAGAATGCAAAGAGTCAATTTATTCCTGTTCCCTTGCTAGTCCTGTCACTACATTCTCTTGTAAAAAGTTCCTCTCCAGCCTTCTTGTAGGGGCACAAACTACAATGTAGACAAACAGTCTGAAAAATCTTCAGTATTTGTTTATAGATGCTTAGGGACAGCTTTTCCTTTGGGCCAGTGTAGTCCAAACCCACCAAAATTTTTTACACATCACTAAAATTGTTGTCATTTTTACTTTGAAGAAAGACAGCAGCCTCCTGGGTCACATTAGACAGAGCATTCCCAGGAGGTCAAGGGGGATAGTCCTGCTCCTCAACCTGATGAGACAGATCTGGGTGATGTGTCCAGTGCTGTGCACTCCAGCACAAGAAAACAGGGACGGGCTACTGGGGACACTCCAGCGAAATAGTGGAGGGCCAGGTTGCAGAGACCAGCACATTGGGAAACCCTTGTGTCCAGGAGGGGCAGATGTGCTGGTGGCTGGTGGGGGGCAATTTAGCAGTTCTGAGGTGTTTTAGAAAGGTATTTAGAAATTCACGTTTGCTAGTATTTTACATGTTACTTCTTGTAGTGATTTTGAGCTTGAATGCATATTTCAGTACTCGCTTTAATTATGTGTTGTTAGTAAGTTAATAAACTGTTGTGGTGAATGAACCAACCACAAGAATGAAAAGGGGGCCACAGAGCCCAGATAAAGAGGTTTGGTGGGCTGGTTCCAAAGAGTAAAACTCCCCTCTGTGAGGATGGCTTCTGCCATTGAATTCCTGTGACCTGATGTAGGCTCGGTCTGTCTGACTGACAGTGGACAGACACCCCTTGTGTCTCCTAAGGAAAGGTAACCAGATCTGTCCCGCCTTTCCCCTCTTCCTATAGGTCTCTGCCGTGTCATCCCTGCCCCCTTCCCTGTACCCCTTTAAAGCCCACTCAGTCTACTATCTTGTCCTCTTTGCTTCCGGTCCCCTTCAAGGGAGCGCCTNACCTCTGCTCTTTCTGGTCACGCAGGGGCTATCTACAAGCCCCAGGCGCGCTAGGCTCCGTGCCTTCCACCACACGGGCTGGGAAGCTGACTAGCGAGGCACCGAGGTGCCACAGGGTGTTCTCCCTTTGTGTTGGGCACTCCTGGACAAGCTGTAGCCGTCTCAGCCCGGCCAGTGTGCCGGCATATTAATATAATAAACCACTTCAAACTTGATTTGATATTAACTACGTACACTGAGCAATTTTTCCTTCAGAGGGGAATTTTGCTGGTCAGATCTGAGCTTGTGGTATTGCACATGGAAAATATGGTTGAGACCAAAAAGGAGCAAAAAAGGAGAAAGTTAAGAGGTCTTTTATAAAGTAATTTATGTTTTCTGACATAGCGAAGTATTTTCATCTTGTTATGATTATTTTTATGATGAGTGACATGTTTTTCTAATTTATTACAGTATTGTCCTCTCAAAGCTCCATTGAAGCATCCATGCATAAACACAGCTTTAGCAGGACACACTTTGTTGAGATGCTCACCATCCAAACTGCACTGGAGCAGCTGTTGCTGATGTCTCCAGTACACAGCTGTCTGTGAGCTCCCCACACAGCCTCACTGCAAAAAGGGTAGAGCAGTGCAGGCTGTAGTCACACCTCTGATTGCAGACAGGGGTCTCAGGGCTCTGGGTGCTTGAAAAGGTCATTCACCAAAGAGTAGGGCCAGAGTTAATTATGTCTCTAAGACTGAGATGCCTTATTCAATTACAAACTCTTGTCAATCAGGGGGGTTTTGGAGAGAGTTTTAATGAGTCCTGTAATTATTATGTTTTTTCCTTTTATATAAACAGAAATACTAGAAGTCATATACATCTCCAGACAAAACACAGCTGCTGCAGACTCTCTGTTTGTAGCAGTTTGGATGCATTTAAATTTGGTAAATAGTGAACTTGACCTAATGATCAGTCAGTAACTGAATTGATTCCTTTATAAAATGGATTTTAATTAAATGCTAAGCTGAACAACTTAGTTATAATTAACTTTGTTGTTGTTTGTTATATATGCAGTAGAATATTTTCGGAAAAAAACATGACCCCAATGTATAGGGCTGGTACTTCTGCTAGAGAATGGCACTGTCAGCAGGAGGAGCACAGTCCATTTTGCCTGTACCTCTCACTCGCATGTCGAAAAGCCTGAGCAGACACATCCCTTCCCACAGAAAAATGGGAACAAAATTTTGTGCAGGTGGGTTTTGCATGCTGCCCTATTATAGGATTTCTACGTGAAACAGAAAAAAACCTACACTTACAACAAAACCTATTTAAAGTTATTTGGGGTACTATTACTTGTTTAATTTATGTTACATTTCTGCTTTGCAGACACCAGGAGCCCCTTTAGCTGGAGTGAGGATAAGGAAGGGATCTCACCTAATGTCATAAAAACAGGTCCAGCACTAGTAAATGTAAACCTCAGTTGTTCCCAGTCTTTCTCAGACCCCCAAGAAACAGCTGGTGAGATGGATTTACAACATTCAAAAGAACCTAGAACAGCCTGAAGTTAGGTTGGGTCTTATAAGAAGTCTACAGTTGTGTTCATCTAACTAAAATTATGTGAAATGCCTATTATGATGTGAAAAAAAACTAGGCCTTTGTAACAGCTTCTGCAAATTAAATCCTCTTCCTTGTCAAGCAAAGAAAGACCATGCAGATGTAAGATTTTCTCTAATTATCCCCAATTCTGTACAGCTTTCAATAAAATGAAAAGTGCTTGCAAGTCACGTAGTATTACTGTGTGGCCCTGCAAGCTGTGACAGACGTTTCATTTCCTATGGCTTACTCAGAAAGGCAGTTCTAGTTGCAACTCCCTGCAGCAGAGATAGATCTTGGGAAATGGCTGAAGTGTGCCTGACTCTTCACTACCTAATGCATGAACAAGTTTCTCAGTAGAACCTGAAAAGCAGTTCAGAATTGACTTGTCCTAAACACATTTTTCAACACAACAAAAATAGGCAACTGGCTTGGAAATATTTAAAAGATGAATTAACTAATGAATTCACTCTACAGCTAGCCCTGTGTTACAGATTTCTGAATTGTAACTCTCAGCCTGAGGTATGAAATATATTGTGCAATTCAGATGTCAAATTATGGAAAAGCTTTCCAAGATGAACGTGTCTTTGTTTAAGAATTGCTTTTTTGTCCTAAACCAGCGTCATTTTGGCCTTTGGAAACTGCCAGAATTACAGGCTCTGTGTGAGCACTCCATAGCTTTTATGATGTGCATTAGATGCTGCAGTGATAAAAGTTATTACTACTGAAACCCTGAACAGACAGATTAAGCCATTATTAATGCTGAATATTTGAGAAGAAAAATAATGCAGGTAGAACAGGAAAGAGAAAATTAATTTAAATTTAAATTTAAATTAATTTTAATTTAAAATAAGAAGTTGACATTCTTCAGCTGAGATTTACCAGTGTCTTTTTGTGACTGACCTTGTGTGTTTTAGTCCTCATATCTTCTAATAAGAAATGAAGAACATATGGTTTACTGCAGAGGATGAAATTCTTTTCAGCTCATTAACTGACATGCATCATAGGTCTATACCACAAATTAGATCACATTCTAATAATTCATACTTCATCCTGCCATTCAGCCCTGTATATCATACACACCTCTGCCCTGAACCATGTGTAAGCACATGCCTTCATATATGCATTGTTCCTCTGTAGATCAACATGAAAAAAAACCTATCTTTTTGTAAAAAGTAAACACCAAGTTAAGAGAATAAGATCAGATTTAATCTATTTACAGTTGCTGCTATTTTTTATTTCTGCTGTCAATTCTCATTTAACTTTCCCATCCTCTTCCTGGCAGGAATTGCCAAAAAACAGGTGGAAGAATTGCCAATCACAGCCTTTCACTGTCAAAATGTAGACAAACCTACCCCACAGACCTGTGTTCTGTTTTCCCATAGTGGAAACAAAATCCAAGTTAAAAGAAGTGAGTATGGTGTTTCTTCCCCAGGTAAAAGGACGGCCTTGATTAGGAGCCAAGAGAACCACAGTTTTCCAACTTATTGGAAGCTGTGTGCTTACAGCTGGTCAAAACTGACCTGTCATTAACATACCTATTTATATCACTAGGAAACTAGACTTCAGTAACAAATAAAGAAGGAATACATTCTGAGAAAATACCTGTCCCCTGAGTTTAGACAATTCATAGAATTGGTACCACAAACCCACCCAAGAGGCCTGATCTCATTGTGCAAGCGTTGCACGAAGTCAAAACACAGACTTTTCCTAAAGACCCTTCCACCCAAATGTGTTGCACAAAAACAAACCCCGTATTCAAATTGAGAGTGTAAAGGAGAAAAGCTTGTCCAAAAAGCCTTCATAGGGATTAATTGTAGGAATAATGTGACGTGTTCCCCTTGGCAGATGTCCTGATGTCATGGAATTACAAGATGATGAATTTGGCCCACTTCCCAGCCAACACTCTCTTATAAGAGGCTTTGTTGTGTGAAAGTTGAATATGTGGTTCGACCACAAAAGGGACCAAAACTAACATCCAAATTATGGCCGCTGTTTTGCAGACTCTCTCCTTCAATATGGAGAGTAATCCAGTTTGCTTCTGCCAAGCATCACAATGGAATTACTGGCAGGCTGAGCTAACAAAATGCCACTGGCCAGCACTACAATACAGAGGCTGCATTATGCTGCAAATGCTCCCATCAGCTGTCCAGCAGATGTGACAATACACAAGCCAAAATTTTTAAAAAGGGAAAGGAAAAGCTCTTGTGCTTACCTATAACCAGGATTTCAGTCTGGTTCAGAGCTAATGTATTTCACTATCAAGTATTTAATGTACATAGAATTCAAAACTAGAGTAAGCAAAATATTCAATGCAAAATTGATGGGTGTTATTTATACAGTATTTTTCTGTATTAAGAATCTCACTTTCCGATGACACTTTGGTATTTCGGTAACCATTGCTTACATTTCCTCTCACAAACATCTTCACAAACGGCAGGCCTGTTTCCAGCTGGTGGGTAGAGACAGTTTCACTTATTCATGGTAGGCTTCTGTTCACGTTACCTTTTTAGTTTCTGAAGATCAAATGTGCTTTTCTAACCTGCATTTTCACATCTCAGATCAGAGCTATATTTGCCAGGGAGACACATTGCTTCAGAGAATCATGCTAGAATGGTGGTCTGTGGTGCGGTAATACGAGTAACAAGCAGGAGAACACAGCGCAGGTGTAGTAACAGGAAAGTCACACAAGTGCCTGTTTCAGAAGCTGAAGATGCTCTATAGAAAGCAGAAAGCCACAGCTTTTGACATGGCATCCTGCAATTCAAATCCAGTCTGTGAAATAAAACCAAGTGGTCATTAAGTAAGACCAGTGAAATGCAGACTCACAAGTCATGCAGGCAGAAGGAGCTGCTCTGCACTTCAGAGCTCCCTCTCCAGCTTGCCTATTCCTCATTTTTCCCAGCCAGGCCCCCAAAACTGTGGAAGAGGCCCCACTAGGCTACCTGTAGCTGGGAGGACCTATTTAATGCCACTGAACTAGCCCAGGGAACAAATGTGCTAGAATTTGAATGTGTTAAGTGATAAAGCATTATTTTCAAATTCAGTTCTAGACAGTGCAATGTGCTTTCTTTTTCCAGACAGTTTCATTTCCTCACCTAACCTTCCCATGTAGAGGTGTCCAATTAGCAAGGTAAAATATAATCTGCTCATTAAAGGGAAGATTTTAGCAAAGACATTTAAGAATCTCAGTAAGGCAGGCAAGATGAAAATACATTATAGTTGGCTGATGGTAAAAATAATTGAAAGAAAAAAATAAAACCTTAAAAGACTGAAGTGTAGTTTGAGACTAGGCTAAGGGAGACAAGAAACTATAAGTCAAAAACTATAGAAGGGATAAGACAAGTCCAGAATATGAAATCCAGGTTCAGGTACTGAATGTTTCCAATTATCCAGCATACAACAACTCCCACGCACGCTACTAACAGTTTTGAGTTTCACTTCATCCTGTACTCTGAGCTAGCCTTAGACATTTAATCACGTCGGATTCTGGTTTGCCACATTAGGTGTGTAAACTCAAATACTTGAAAATTTTGATACATCTGGACAAGACCTGGCTTTGAGTGAGAGAAATAGCACTGTAGCTGGGTGTATGCTTTCCTTTTGGAAACTGAATAGTTAATCCTTCACACTTTAAAAAGTCTTTTTTTTCCCTTTCTGGAATAAGAAGATCTGAAGCATTTGTTTAAAACACAAAACAGCTGAACACTCATAGCACTGCAGAAACAAGTTAAACCTCTGCCAGGTTCACCTCCTCCATTCCTACTTCAGTGCACATAAAACAGGCACTGAAAGGCTCCTGAAAGCATTGTAGAAAGAATATTTTGTTGCTGCACACTTGGGACAAATTTTACATCAGGGCAAAATCTAAGTGGTAGGTTTGCTTTAGTTACCTGAGAAGTGTTGGTATCTGCCACACAGTCCCAGAATTATGATAAGGGAGTGAGAGTAAAAGGAAACAAATTATTATATTACTGAACCAGTTGGTTGTTTCTGACATGAATTTAGTGCAGTGTAGTCCAGACAGAAAGGACACCACAAAAGAGTGGCAATTAGCTTTATTTATTGGTTCCATTCCTCAACTCCAGAAACCAGTTTAAGGGCAGGGATAGTAGCATGCAAAATGCATCTCCCACGCTTATTCAAGCTATATAAAAATGACAGACATAATCCTACCTTTCCAAGGAGGAGGCTAGCAATGGCCAGCATTGGTGCTCAAATTGCCTTTGGAAGAGCAGCAGTACTTAACTGCTGTAAGTGGCCTCAATCCATGGATTACACTGCCTAGCAGGATGCCTAGCAGGAAGGTTTATAACCCTTCAGGATGCTGCAGAGAGGTTTCAGAGCTACCACCCACATCTGAGACAGTGGTAGGATACTGGGAAAGGTACCTTTGCTGCTGGACCTCAGTTTCTGATTCAATGAGTGTGTTGACACTTCTTGACTTTTTTAGAGTCACACCAAACCATGGCTCAAGAAGAGGGGCTGCAGGTCTGCAACTTGTAGAGGGCCCTCTCATGCAGCATCTCAGGGCTGCTCTGGGGCCTGGTAGTGGAGAGGCAACTCCAGCTCTCACCTGTGCAGCTGTGGGTGGGTTGCAGACATGCCAGAGACCATCTGATTGAGCTGACTCCTCTCCTCTCCTCTCCTCTCCTCTCCTCTCCTCTCCTCTCCTCTCCTCTCCTCTCCTCTCCTCTCCTCTCCGTTTCTCTTCCCTACACAGAAAGGCAATGCTGGAGATTTTCTGTAAGTCTATTCCTCATTGGTTGGGCTGTGTGCTCACAAAACCATGGAATATTTTGTAAAAAAGCAATAAAGGCTGCTTGAAAACCACTTCTGCTGCAGGAAGTATTCAGTCCCCATCGCAGTATTCATATGATGCTATCACCACAGCAACCAAGCCTGTAAACAATGCTGGTGATCACGGATAGCACACTAGTACTTGGTTTCGCGATTAGAAACAAATCTTTGCCAGACTGTAGTTATTTCCTGCCATTGCAGGCTCCCTGATTGAAATGCTATTTGGATGTTTTGCTCTGGAGTGTAAGTACATTAGTTCTTTGACTGACATAAGATGTGAGAAAGAGGTTAAACTTCAGTGCTCCACAAGGTTATCTGGTTAGAACCTGACATGTTATTTCTGTATTAGCAGTGCATACCTGCCAGCACAATGACAACACATTTATTAACACACATGGGTCTTGTTCCTCCTGAAATAAGACAAAACTAACATTTAATTGTGGTATCTACAGAGTGAGATCAGTCTTTTGAGTTCCTCATGAAAGACATCTAGGGAATTCTGCAAAACCCATAGTATATAATGCTCTACAGAAATATTTCATTCACTTGCAACCTGAAAATTATATAAATCTGAAGAGATGACCTTTGCAGAGTAAGATGACTAAATCTGACTTGGGAATAATATCCCCAATCTGTTCTTAATAACCTAGAACAAAGGTTTGTTTTGGCATTGACTCCTGCAGGGCGTTGATATGCCTGAGGCAGCTATATAGTACTAATGAAAACACCAGGAAAGGTGAGGGTCAAATCTACTGCCTTAAAACTCACATCAGAACTCCCAGTATGGGTGAGCAATATTATAGCCAGGTGTGAGAGTCATCTAATCTAACCCTAGATAAGCACAGTGTAGAAAACCTTAAACTGACACAGCTCATCTTAATGACTATTTCAGTGATTTCATCTAAAATAGAATGTCTAAAATCAAGTTGTCTGTTTTTCTCCATTGGCTGAAGAAACCTTTAGAGTGACTAGCTCTGGTTTTAGACACTAACATCTTAGAACTCAAAGTCAAGGAGAGACGAATCATTCCTCTGCAGCCGTTTTTGGCACCAATGAGTTTATTGTCTAACCATTCAACACATAGATTTAAGAGAAGCTCTTCAGTCTGAAGCCAGTTAGAACTGCTTTGAGTCAATCTATTCAGGCAGCAGCTGGAGAGCTATGGTCCTTTCTGGGAAGACGATGATGGTCCTTTCTGGGAAGATTTATTGAATTGGAAATAGTAATTAATTTTTTTTACTTATTTTGCTCACCGAATTACAAATTCTTCTTTAGCTCTCTGAGTCCTTCCTCAATGCACGTAATTCCAAGAATTAAATGCATGAACTTTGGTGGAATTAATCTGGGCATAATTATTTTGGATGTCTTACAGAATGTCTTTTTAACGCCAGTTCCATGTAGCTGGTGTCATCCAGATGGAGACATTCATGGGATAAACCAGATAAAAATCTGCAAGGCTTAAGGAATGAGAAGAATTTGCCAATGCAGATTTTAAGACTATCCAGAGCAAAACATGTCTCTGGATTTTTTGGGGACAAATGGTTAAATATGTATGATCTTATTTCTTCAGCCTTGCTTGTTTCCTATGACTATATCAGACATCAGATAATCTTAAAAAGTTTACAAAACTTGATGTTTTCATAAATTTTAGTTCTATTTCTTCCATCAGTTCAGAAAGCAAGTTGTACATTCCCCATTTTATACTTTCCTCTACAGAAGAGGAATAATGCCAGGTGCTTTGAGTGATTAGCTTCAAAACATGAATCACAATTACTGAATCATTGAAGTGAGCATTTCACAAACAGCTTTCAGAGTGAAGTTTATTTATGGAAAAACTACTCCACAACTTCTTGTAAATAGGAAATAGTCAAGAAAGAGAAAAACTCAGTTTTTTTATTTGCAAATCAAATGTAGGTCTGCTTTAAAACAGAACAGTAATTGTAATAACCAATTTGAGCAAATACATGATCTACTGAGGGGTCTCTTCCTTCAAGAAAAAAGATATTCTTAAATTTTAACTGATTTTTTTCCTTATTTGCTTGTTAAGTATGTTATTTTAAACACCTGTAAAAGACTGATCATGCATACCTGATGTTCATTTTAGTTGTAAGACTATATAATCTAGCTAGGTTAAGCAGCATCTGTTACAGTTATGTCTTAGTAAAGGCCATCGACTTAATGGCAGAGAGGCTAATTTTAAATTATCTTTCACGTTTCATGTATCTGCTACAGACATTACTACTCTTTCTGATCTGAACAGTAAGCAAATGCGACTTTCACACAATGACTTTAAAGTTTTTATGATTAACCAAACAGGAGACATGAACAGAAAAAGGAAGCATTGCACTATAGAAATGCAGGAAATAGTTAATTTGTATTTTTTAGAGACTGCTAACATAATTCCATTCCAGATGGCAGTGAGAGTGCAAATCTGTTCTGTTCTGTGAGGATATGGGTGTTATAATAGGCTCCAATGGATCAGATTTATTTTTCAATGTTTTTTTCCACAAAACACTTTAACCATTTCAGACAACTGCTATTTTGTTTTGTATGCTCAGTATGAAATATTCATATCAGTAACTGTGTGTCATTACTCTTCACAAAATGCCATACCCTGGAGATAATTCCTCTCCAGGGGCATTTCCTCTTAGAACCTGAAAAATTGATTAGTCTGTTCCATGTAGCATCTTCTCTTAAAGGTAGAGAGTTTAGGAAACAGACTCACTCTCTTTCCACAGCCTTTTCCCTCCTTTGGCTCCTTCACTGATGTTCCACCTTGAAAGGATTTTTTCCCTGTATAATGATTCTAGTGTCTTCACACTTCTCAAAGCAAGAAAGTTTATGGATTACTTCCCCTTCCCTCTGTGATGCTCCTCAGTCTCTTTGGCTGCTAGGATCTCTGTAGCTTTACAAGAAGAATGCTGGTCTGGTAGTCTTCATTTCATCCCTGAGTATCAAAGTCCTAGGGAAAACACGAGGCTATTAGCATGGAGTAGATTAGTGTCCTTCATTCCTTTTCAGCCAGTTCACTCATGTTTCAATGCAAAACAAAAATAAAAGTTGTGAAACCTTGATATTTTAAATTTAAGAGGCATACTGATTTCACTACACAGGCCCCAGAACTCTGCACTATCTGTCCACAGCTGTGCAGTCCCAGACCTATCCCTCAGCATCCAGCACTGTTCTGCTTTCTGAGGCCCCACCAGTCAGGAGTTTTCGCTCAAACCTTCCTGTGTTCCCTGTTCTAAATGATGGCACTCTTAAGAAAGTTGCTTTAAATACAGAACATGGTTTTGCTTGCATCAGGAGCTTAATGAAGCATCACACAATGGAATACATTTGATAAAGTCTCTGGACTACCTACTTCATGATAAGAGCCAAGAATCTGAAAAATATTGTGTATATGAGTTGAGAGACAAAGAAATTCAAATGGATTTCACTCCTTCCAGTTATCTGGACCTCACCACTCAAAAACAATGGCTGTGGTTTCAAAATCCCTTCTATATTTTCTGTCCTGCTTTTCTTTGCTGTATTGAGGACTTTTATTTGTGTTATAAGCCAGTTGTCCAACACACGCTTTAAAATTGCCTTCGAAGGACTTCTTTGATACAGAGCAGAAGAACTGTGGTCTACATGAGCATCTGTTCTGCTTCTGAATGGCACATTAGAAAGACATAATTTATTACTCTGCTGTAAGGTAACCTGAAGAGTCTTCAAAAAACTAGTTTAGCTATTTCATTTCAACTTGCTAATATTTGACAGAAGACCAATTAACATATTGATTAGCATATCTATATAAAATAAAAGCAAAATAAAATTAGTTTTCTTTAAGGTAACATTTGTTCTGATAAGAGGTGAATATTGATACAAGGAAATTAATAAATGGTTCAATAAGCACTGGAACTTGCAATCATGGTCTCTGTAAAGAACAGAAAAGCTGGGACTAGAAGACTCAGCTTTCATGCTCAGGACCTGCTGAGTAACAATTAAGAGGTAATTGTGATATAATTATATTCGGGTTTATTTCATTAATTTGCATTTTTTCATCAGTTTTTAAAATTTGCAATATTTCTTAAGCATGTATAGATTTTTTACTCAGAAATTAAGCTGCCCATAATGACCAGAATATTAAAGGATTAAAACATAATGTTTTCACTATACTGAAGCTTGGACAAGGAGACCGACTGTCAAACCAGTGAGAAATCTTTGCTCGCCTCTTAAATAAGTTGAAAGAAGGGAAGCACAAAAGCACAGCCCCCAAATTCACTTTTATGACTGTATAACTATACTGGCAATTTTCACTATAAAACTTCAAGCAACTTTAATGAGTCTCTTTTAATTAAAATCAAAAAAGACCACTGAAAGTGAGTTGATTGTACTGCAAATGTACATATCCCACATAGTTTATGCCATACTATTAGGGATTTATTTCTTCCTCCTTTAATGGATTCTCTCAGTTGACTTAAAGTGAATTAAATCTTATAAGTAATGTTAAGGACATGGCTATGACACTGAACACACACTGAATATTCTCATGTGCATATGTCTGTACCTGAAATTCTGTTCCTGATTCAGATATTGATTTGAGTACTACTTTTTGCCTTATAAAGCTGAATTCAGATAGTAAATCTGACTGTGCAGGTGATGAAGCATTTGACATTGATTTTAAAAACAGGAATATACAAAGTCGATGGAAAGAAAAGTAGAGACGTTTCTTTCAAACACTTGTTGAAATTTCTAGAATATTTAGTTGCAAAGAGACCTGAGATATGTATACAACATATAAAAGGAATAATATATTTGTCTATTTTGATAATGGAAATTGAAGGGGCAGTGTATTGTTACTAACCAACTGATTATTCTGCTTCTCTGCAACTTTGCATTTTGTTACACTTCAGAAAACACATTTGTGCTTTAGTATCTCTTCATCCATGTCATCACTAGGATGTTCAGATGCCTCCTAAAATACAAGTCATTGTTTACAGAAATAAAAATGATGTTTTCTGATGGCTGCCAAGTGGCTAATTAATGACACAAGCATACCCAAATTTAGTTTTTTCAAGGGTTTGTTTGCTTGTTTTTAGTAATTATACAAAAATAATTACTTCTTAAAACACTAATTTGAAAAGAACAAATTTCACTGTGGAAAAAAATGTTCTCAGTATACATTCAAAAATATAAACGTAATGTCCTTCCTCTGGGTATCTTAACACTGCAGAAATGTATCTCAGGGATGAATGTGCTTATGTTGTAATCAGATAGGATCCCAGAAAATGGTAATTATGAAGAGTAAAAAAATTCTTTCAGAACTAAATATATTGGTGAAAAGAAACCGGAGATGTTACAGAACACTGATGCATGCTGCATGAAGGGAACCATTTGCCTCTCCAGGGACACTAAACCACACCACACTGAATAATGAGCCAGGGAATGGCAATTGATATGGTTGCAACATCATTTCTTGGTGAATAGGGTGTTAAAGATGGCACTGATTAACTCATACAACAGACATGATGAGTAAATGGATCTCACTTTCTGCTTTACTATGTAATGTTATTTTAAACATGCATGTAAAGTGAGTTGGAATTTCTTGGCAATGGCTTCAAGTTATGTTCAAAGTTGTTTAAAATGGAGAAGAGGATTTATCTAATTAACATGTTTCTCAGCAAGACATTCTTAAAATGAGAACAGTTTTATGGGAAAAGAAAATTTCTTTTTTACTTGTGTGTTGGCAAGACAACTTGCCTACACTGCTGAACTCTTACCTTGTTTTCTTTGAGAATGCAGCTCTCATTCTCAGATCACAAGCAGACAACTGCAATCAGTAGCAAACTGAAAGTTAGAGAACATGTATACTTAGGGGCTATGGAAAAATCTTTCTATTCCACTTTTTGTGAGTGGAAAGCAGTGGGAAATGGCACTAAGTTACTAGCAGTGATTCAGCAGTGATGAGGAGCTATTGTCATAAATTAGAACTTGTGAAATAGTAATAAGAAAAATGTCATTTAAAACTTAACCTATAAAGTTGTCACACTTTATGCAATATTGCACATATTCAATAAATGAAGGATTTAAGGGCTCCAAAGCACTATAAACTGTCTGCTGGCTTTCAGGTTTCTTTTGTTATCACATCCAACAAAAACTGAGTTAAATCTTCATGGTCCAGAAAAAAGCACTTTCTGGAGTCTCTGTTTTCCTGCTGCTGGGTATCAACAGTGGTAATCTTCTCCAAATCCACAGATATCTTCTCCAAACAGATCTATTAGAGAATCTTTTACAGAGGGAAGCAGGTGGTATTTATAAAAAGGGTGAGTATGGGCTGTCTTCTGACCAAATGGTCCTTACAGTCATGGACTGCTATCATTGTTTGCAAAAGCAAGAATGAAATTTGTTGAAGTCCATGCGAGATTAAAGTTTCATACAAGTTTAATTCCACAATACCAAATATTGTGACTATTCAGTTCTGAGTTTAGAATACCAAAATGTTTGTGACAGTTGCCCCTGTTCACAGACACTTGGCACTGTCTGGAGCACAGTCCTACCACATTCCCAGAGCTGTCTGCAGGTCCCTGCACTAGGGACCCTCATGGAGTTGTGGCTACAGGCCAGCAGTTGCCACACAGCAGTCACTCAAAAGAGGACAGAAAACATTTCACAACAGATTCAGGGCAACACCTTCCCACAGCTGTCAGGGCCAGCGCTCTGTAAGCCACTGCCCACTAACTGTCTGCCCCGAGAAGTGAGGCACAAGAACTCCCATCCTCTATGCAATCCTTGCTCAACTACTATTGTCAGAGCCTGGAAGTATTGGGACTAAGTAGGTGGGAGATTATTTGCAGAAGTGGATGTGGGAGCATGTTGTCACTCAGAAAGGGTCAGTCATTCTGATATATTCAGACTGCACTGAACTCTGCTGTTGCTGTTCTTCGTCACCTGACATGTGAGAAAAGCAGTGTGAGTTGCACGGAGCCATGATCCGTGCTGTTCTTGTACTGTTCACCCTCACTGCACCCCGAGTCCAGACGGAGGAAAGCATAACAGAGTACCAGCATAGAGATGAACAAATAAAGACATCAAGGCCCATACAACATGAGATATTCTGCATCCAGATAATATTTCTATTTGGTGCTTCTGTACCAATTTCTGTGTTCATTCTATATTGATTGAATCTGTACCAGAATCTGTACCATTCTTACATACTGACACTGGATGCTGCTATGACCTGGTTAAAAAAGATGCAGCTGGACTGAGTAGTCCTTCTGGAAAAATGGAGGGTAAATCAGTACAGCCACGTGGCAGAAGGGGCCAAAGAGTTTAATATAAATCTCATTTCTCATCTACATGGTCTGTCACTGGCCAATACCATTTGAGCTTCTTCTAGCAGGATGGATTCGAGAAGTCTGGACAAGTTAGTCAAAGAGAAAACCATTAAATATTGCATATATATATATAAATATATATGTAATATAGACTGCAAAATAAAGGCTGGGGAAGTACAAAAAGAAAACAATATGTATAATTGCCTTGTTATGTAACATATTCTTCACGAGACATCCACTTGGTTACTCTGAGAGACGAGACCTTAGGTCTAGCCTAGAATGGTCACTCTAATATTCTTAAGGTGTGGGAGTTTGTTATGTAAAATTTGGTCTTCTGACAACATAGATTTTGTCATTTGGGTAGCAGTGGCAGAGCAGAAGCCCTTGGCAGGGTAAACTGTCTCAATAAATCAAAGGTCTTTAAAAGTGTGAGAGCTGCAGCGTACTGCCTATCACCCAAGTGGCTGTCCACTAGTCATTTAAGAGAACAGCGGTTTCTGGCTGAAGCTATTGTTGTGCATTTGGTCCTTCCTTGTTAAAGCCTTTCAGTAGGATTCATTTTATATTCAGGAGAGCAATCTTTCTGGTTTACAACTCACTGGCAAAAGAGATGATCCTTTGATGAACTAAAAAGGCTTTAGGAAGTTTACCAGGATGTAGCTGATGAAGAGACGTGTCAGCCCATGCACCGAACTCCACAGGTGATGAGGACCCTGCCAAGCCTGGCGTTTTGGTTTACACAGTTCAAGGGGGCACAGTGAGGAGCAGTGACTCTCTGCACAGCTTTCTCAGGGCTTCCAACTCTCCTAGCCCACATGTAAGAGGTCATTGACATTTCACAGGATTGAAACAGTCTGGATAGTTGAAGAATTCGCCTTCAGGGGAGTTTAGTGACCACTCTTAAACAAGAATGTAGACAGACACTTGTGGAGCATCTCTGCTGAACTGGGAAATTTCAAGCAAATTTCAGTTCTTTAAATGCTAAATGGGCCTGGATCTTCAACATGCTGAAACAAATTTCACTTTCTTCAAGTACATTCAATTTAATTTATTAAGAAGCTACTGAAATTATGCATTACGAGGTGTTCTTTTAAACATAGTATTACAGCTAGTTGCTCTGAAAAATTCCTGACTGAAAGAAAAACCTTTTGATGATAGCTTTCACTTTGTGTTTGTTTGTCTGTTTTCTTCCTCCATTCATAAAACAATGGATTATTAAAAGCTGCTAAATATTGCCACAAGGTCGTCTGACCATATAATCTGAGGCAACAGATAGCCAAATAAATGTCTCCTTCTGACAGCCAAAGTTGTTCTAGTAATATGAACAGCATAACCTAGCAAGAACCCCCTTTTTTTATGTCAATACATACTTATGCTGTTGACTGTTTTTAATAGGACTTCAGAGATTAGAGTATTAAATTAAACACAATAGATAGAGATGCTAATGAGAGCTACAGGGAAATGAAGAAAAGTTATTTGAGAATGTACCACACAAAGAAGAAATATTAAAGTATAATACACTTTTCTGTCTGTGAAATACATCAACCATAACAGCATTTCACAGAGAAACTGCTTACAATTACTCATCGAAATGAGTGAGATAGCATTGTCTCAGAAGTAAATAACTTATGTGCAAAAGCTTTCATTAATGTAAATTTGTTGATAACACCCTTTTGTCCAATATATATTCAATTTGATATCTCCAGAGTGATGAATGACTTATGTCTGTGTGTATTCTCAGCTTCATGGGTTCTGATGCCCAAATCTCATTATAAAAGATTAAACATTCAAGGATTAAATTCTCCTATATGCATTTAAAACAGCATCCATTAATATATTGTTGTTGGGGGGTAACAGTAATTGCCTTTGGCTTAGTTGCTTAGCAGAGGGATGAATTTTTTGAAAGGAGGTATTTCTACAAACTGTTAGTGAAGGAATTGCTGTTTCAGTTTTTTGTGACATTAGAGTACCATTCTGAGCTACAAAGGAAAAGTAATATCACTAAGAGGCTAGAGGATTTCTTATGTGTTTTTTCACGAGGTATGGGTCTCAGAAATCACACCACAAAGCTGTAGCTGAGGAATTCATAGAGCAAAAATAAAAGTTGACTCAAATAAAAGTCTCTGAAGTAGAATTTGGAGCATTAGCATAATCTGTCAAGTTTTATTCTTATGTCATAGATTTTAGAGGCAAAGTTTATCCATAAAATAAAAATCTGTTTGGTTTCTAGATCCTCTCAAAAGACTTACTTTAAAAGAAGTAAGATTGCCAGCCAGGCTAGGGCAAGAAGAGTCATGAGATTCCCTAATACAACTAATAGGGGAACGGTCTGAGCAGCAACCCATTGCTTTTGATAGGAATTAGAAACCAGTATTAGGATCCCCCAAAATTAAGGGATCTGGCACATGAGGGGAAAGATCACGGAAACAGTGATGGCTACAATGAAAAGGGATAAGGGAAATAGAGGAGGACTGTAAGGAAGATTAAAGTGTAAATAATGAGCTACTGCACTGGAAAGAACAAAAGAAATATGAGAAGTCAGAATGGGAGAAAGGAAACAGACAACAAAATAAAGCAAAGCAAAAAAATAAAGAGAAGTCAACTGAAATAGAGTGAAGAGAATAGGATAATGTCTCACACCTGAAAGTATGGGAATATTGAATAGAGAAAACTGTGAAGGTGCTCTTCTAAAGGCAGATCAGAAAAATGTAGACAAAACTTGGTCTTTTTTCCAGAGGGAATTTTTTTTCTGGATTTCTCTTTGCCATCTATCCCACAGCTAGTAGACCACACAATCCCTTTGTAGGACACTTCATCTTGAAAAACTAACATGGGTGATTTAAGATTTTTCAGATTTCAGATAATAAACTACCACCTGGAAACTGAGATGAGATGAAGGGTGAAGCTGCTCATGAAACTGTAGGAATAGGACTGGATAAAACCACTGAAGAAATTCAGCACTTCTGACATAGCTATCTTGTCTGTCATGGGCTCTCCAGGTGCTGGCTGTAGGAGATCTCACAGCTGGATTCAAAAGCAGTCACTTACTTGATTTTAAAGGCCTTTTTTCCTTTTAAAAGGATTGTAGGGCATTTTCAGTGCCTTTCAATCCATTTAGGAGACCTTGTTATTTTTCCTTCCTAAACAATCAGAGCAACAAGCCTGAAATAACAAGTGGCAAGAGCATTTTAACAAACGGGGAAAAAAAGCCAAGCAGTGAAGAACTTTTAGTCCTGACAGTTTCAGTGCCATAGACACAAACAGTAATAAAGTTTTAGGAACACAGCAGTTCCATGCAGGCTTATTTTCAGAAATTACTTTGAATTATAATTACCTTAATGAGTGCACTAAAGCAAGGCATAGCATTATGTAAGAAATGCCAGATGGGAGCCATAATCAAATTTGCTGATGAAATCATTTAAGAAAGAAAATGATAATCCCGAAGGTGAGTATACTGAAATAATGACTTCTGTTCATGGAAAAGAGGTGCAAACTCTTATATCCTAAATTATGAAGAAAACGTTTATGGCTTTTTATCTGAATGTATTACTGAAGTATGTTAATCTTTGGTTTTGAGGGGGGTTGCTGTTTTGTTGGAGGTTTTTTTCATAAAATAGATCCTATTGAGTTCTTAAAATGTGCATTTCTCTGTAGTATCTTACATGAAAACCAGAATCATTAATATTAGACAAATGCTCAAAGACATTTTGAAAAGGAGATTTTAATTCACTTTATCCTTCTATTTACAGTTTAATTTACATAAGTAAGAGTAAACTTGACCAAATCTTGAGGTCATTGTGAACTAAAGATCCAAACAGTAAAAAAATTCCATAAATAGATCAAAAGCATTTAAGGAAATCAGATTTAGGGATTGAACTGTTCACATAAGTATGCAATGTGTTCTTTCTCTTATGAATTATGTGCACTTGTTAGCATTAATGTCAAAGATAAATAAACAGCTGCAGATTTGAGCTTCTTTCCTTAATGCATGCAACTCATTGTCTCATAAATCATACCTTAAACGTGCATCTTAGCATTATTTTGCTAGGCAAAGAAGGTAAAAGACACAGAAATCAAGAAAGAAAGCCCTGGCAGCTCTGAAGCATTTAACCTGGTCGTGTCTCTACCTGCTTTCTCAATTGTACAAGCTCTTGCAATCAGCATTCAGCTTAAAACCTGATTTAGTAGGGCTAATCTTCAATTCTCTTTTTATCTGCAGCCACTAATTCACCTTATTGAGAGTTGAGTGGTTTTCACTTTTAGGGAACTCCCATTGCATAAAAAAACAAGAATGAAGTATGAAACAAGAGGGAGCCAGCTGCAGTCTTCAGACACATTTCAGTCTGTCAGGTGTCCCACACACCTAACACAGCACACACTGGTGTTAGCCAAGCACGAGAACACCAGCTTCAGAGCTTCTGGGAAATGCAGGCAGAAAATAGATATGAAACACTCTGGAGCTCTAAACAGAATGGTAAGGTTGATGCCCATGAAAATGGGGTCCAAACAAAGAAAAATCAAAAAAGGTTCAGTCACAGATCATTTTGCCTCACTCAGGTGACCCAGCTCTCCTCCAGATCTTGCAGGCAGGTGGTCCCAGCCTGATACCCCAGGCACTGCCTGAGGTCAGCCTGCAAGCTTGCCCAGGGGAAGGGACAGGAGCAGGACACCGGTCCTTGCTAAAGAAAGTCCTCTCTGGCAAGGCTCCTCCTTTATGAAGAGCAAACCCTACCTCTGCACAGGGTCTCCTCCACTCCCTCCCCCCACCAATACCCAAGGCAAGGAGCCACAGGCTGGAACCTGGAGGCTGGGGACCTGGTGAGCAGGCAGCTGAGTGTTCAGTGGGGAATTCAAGAAGGCGAGACCTGCTAGATCTAACAGTATCTGCAGGAAGAGAATCTGCAGGTTCAAACCACTAACTTCCACTTAGAAGGGATTTAGGGAGGTCCCCAGGAGAAGTTCTGAGGGCATTCAAGCAGCACATTGATTCAGCATGTGCAATGGCAGGCTTCCCTCCTTGAAGGGAGACCTGAATCAGCTTTCTTGGCAGCACACCCAAGAAATGAAGGGGTACAAACACCACCTGCTCTACCGAGGAATTGCCTTGATGGTGTCAACTGTTACATTGCCCATATTTTAAATTTCTTTTTAAAATTGTGATTCAGTGACTTAAACTGGATCAGAACAATAAAGAAACGTGATGAGTGAGAAAGGTTTGTTTACAAAGCCTGACTGACCACTCTGCTCAGCTTCCCTGCCGGTGACTTCTCCCTGCTGTGAGTGAACCTCAGAAACTCTTCCAAACTTGAGGCAGAGAAACCTAATGCAGTCCCTGCATTTCCTCACGATTAATTTGTTCATCACTGTTTTACACTCCAAGCCTTGTTATGGGCAAAGGGGAATGCACCTTGTAGCTCACCAGCTTGATATTTGCTGTCAGCCCCATGCTAACACATGCACCCACACTCTCATCTCCCTAGCTGTGGCTCCGCAGACACACAAGTGCCTCTGGCCCTTGGTCTGGACTCCAGAGTGCTGCCCTCAAACCCCAAACACACACCCATGCACAGAGAATAGAGAGCACACACCCAGGAAAGGAGTGGGAAATGGAGTTTAATGAGATGACGGGACAGACCATGCCGGCCGGGCTAAGGGCTTGGCCAGACAAATGTACTGACCAGCAAACTGTTCCCAGGCAGCTGGCCCCTTATATCCCCTTGCACAACCTCAGATTGCTCCTCCCAGCACTGCATAATGAGTTCCATCCCCCAGGACAGGGAATCCCCCAAAAAGTCTGTGCAGTGCCCCAGAGAGCCACATCTCTGGGGACTCACAATGCTGGGTCTCACCCAACTTGTGGGGTTGATGCTCTTGGGACAGCCCTGGGGGGTTGGGGCTGGCGCTCACATCTCTCACTGGGACGCTGGGACTCCCCCACTGCCCTCTGCCCTCATGCCCCTCTGTGTGGGAAAGGCTGAGCCTTTAGCACGTATTCTAACAAACACCAGCATCAGCATTTTGACTGCTACTGAAAGCATTTTGACTGCTACTAAATCAAAACAGGTTGGTACCTTGTGGTCATTTATTCTTCTGTTCTTATACAGCAGAAAGTAAAAGGAAGTGAAATTCATAAAAAGGCTGACAGCAGTCTCTCTACTATAGAGAATAATGCTTAACAGTGGAAAAAGGAGGCTGGAGTGGAAGGACCTGTCATTTGTCCAGGTGCACCCCCACAAACTGGAAGCCCTTGGCAGTACTGGCAAGGCAGCCAGGCACAGCTAACTGCTAGCCAATGCCCCTGGAAAAAAGGGTCTCATATGGCACCAGGCAACTGGCCCAGCTGTGGAGGAAGGACTCTGAATCACCCAGTGATTATGAACATCTGTGAGGGTGTCCATGAAAAACTCTTGTCCTTATTCTCCTATGCACAGTTCCCAGCTCCCAAACTGGTGCTCCCTTATGTGGCAGGATATATCCCCAAGCACTGCCTTGCTGAGATGGAAAAATGGAGCTAAGCACAACCAAATGGACAGGTTAAAAGGAACAGGTGCCTCCTCAAATCTTTTCCAGGAGATACTGGAAGGGAGCACCTAGGAATCACATCTTAATACTAAAAGAGTGCCGAGTGAGCCACTGAATCCCAGAAAATGGGCAAGGACACTCAGCAGCAAGGCCAGGCCTGCTCTGAGGAACAGAAGCAGTACGATTTAGTGAAGATTGTACTACAGATTTCTGAGTTTTGGAGCCTCAAGGCTTGTTCCTCTACAACTTTCCTGGTTGTGAAAGGGCACCCAGTGGAAGTCATGCTGCCAACTGTACTAAAGAGATGCTTCAAAAACATGTTAGACAGGGTACAAATGGAGAGAATACCAACCAGATGATTCAATGCAGTGCTGGCTGCACATCTTTTCTCAGCTGCCAACAGCACAGGGTCTGAGTCAATGGGCTGCAACAGCCTGTCTTGTAAATAATTCTCCATCATTTTTCTGTGCTGCAGAACTACTCAAAGAAAAAAAAAAAAAAGGTGGTATAAGAGTCCATAGTTGTCTGTCCCTTGTAACAAACAGGACCATGTCTGTTTGTTACATGTTCACTGTCTCCTGTGTCATTCCTGATGGTATGTTTCTGTGGTGCAGAAGTGTGTTGGGGTCTCAATGTCCTCTTGAATTATACCAAAAAAGGATTTCAGGTATCATGTGATGAACTGTGTTTAGAAGATTTTGAATTGAATTAACCACATCTTAGAATTCCCTTCTGAGAAGATAGAAAACAGGATCTTTTCAAATGTAAAGTCTGGATAAAATGCTATCATTTAAATTCCCTAGTGCTCCAGAGACAGCCAGATACAGCCTACTCTTTTGAACAACTCACAACACAGATTTTTCATTATGGAATTGTATCAGAAAGCCTGCATCTTGATAATGGAGCTGCACTGACTCTAGGATGCCTTTGAACACAGACAAAACTCCAAGAGATGGGGAGAAGGCACTCTTACAGCAACCATCACGGAAACATTCTCCTTGGATTCATATTTTTGCTTGCCCTGAAAAAGCCGTTTAGGCCATTTGTGACCTACTGCTAAAAGGAGCCAATGTAATTGCAGAAAGCAGACACAGCATCCAGTGTACCCCTCTAGGGCAGGACTCAGCTGCAAGGTCAGGCAGGGCAAAGCTATGGCAGGGCTGCAAAACAGCATTCCTTCCATTTAGCTGAGGCAGAGAACGAAACTTCACATCTTGCCTTAGTAATGCTTCTGGGCCCATGGCTGAGGGTGGAGGTCTCAGGTGAGGCTAGTCAAGACCACTAAGACTCATTGATGCATCTTGGCTCTTGAGACCATTCTCTGCTAGCTGTCACCTGGGGAACGTGGTGGCCTCTCAGAGAGCTTGTGTCGTATCTGCAGCTTTTCATTAACATCTCAGGTACCCAGTGGGTCCTCAGATGTTAATGGCCACCTGCACATAGCCAGCTGAGTTAAGCCAGTCAATGTATGGGATTTATCAATAAATTAAGATGTCAAAACACAGATATCACATTCCTGGGGTTAGGTTTGAAAATATTGCTGCGTCAGAGGACTTGTAGGAGTTGAATTATTTGCCTAAAAAGAAGGATCTGGTGCTGTTTGAGATGCTCTTGGGTATCCAAGGTGTCTCTAGGGTATCTGTACAGGACTGGCAGATATGACAGGAGCAGTTACATGAGACTCAAGCAGTTTTGCAACAAATACATCAGGAGGTTAGACAGGATACTGTGGGACACCTTAATGATGGGTCACCATATTTAGACAATCGCATCACAAGTTATTACCATGATTTAATCTAAAGAACTTTTAGACAGCCAAGCATTTGGTGTTCATGTCAAAATGGTCTGAATGATGGGTTTGATTTTTCTGACTGTACCTCCCTTGCTCATACTACTTTGGATGTGAAATTCCATCTAAATCCTAAGAAATCTACTCTTCCTCTTGAGTTGGCCCTCAGAGACACATTGCTCTGCAATTATATTTTACAGTACAATGTCTTGGCTGTCTGGGATTGCAGCCCAGACTCACTTTGCCTTGGCATAGCTGAAGAGAGAAGCACTATTATTCCCAGAATGAATTTTAAAATATTTCCACATTGAGGAGACAGATAAACACAAAATTCTTATAGAATATCAATGCTGTGAGGAATGACAACTGGTTTGGCACGTTTCTGAAGTGCACCACCTTGAAATGGTGCAGGTTCAAAGCTCTCTAAAACCTTCTAAAAATGCCTTCCTTTAAGGCATTGCAAGTCAGAACTCAAAAAATGCTGTGCAAAAATAGCATTAGGTCAATATTCCTTTAAAGAGCCTGGCTGAAGCCATCCCAGCATATCTTCAGTTTCAAAAATACTTGGATATTTCAGCCACTGAAATAATTTACAGGCACTTACGGTTTTTACAATAATTATGACATTGTCGATGTTATGTTAATTCTCTTCTTCCTCGGAAGATTCTAATTGTCTTTGGTTTTTATTTAACAATATATGTTCCCAGGACATACCCTTGATTTACTTTTTGTCAATTAAATTTTCTCTTTTCAATTTATCCAAAACTCTATGTGAGTATTTCATAATTAGTTTTAATTTCATTTTAAGCTCTACCAGTTCAAATTTTCTCCAATTACTTAATTAAATTTCATTCTCAGGAGACAGTTATTCCATCTAGATTTTGTAATAGTTTATCATACAGTTTATAATAGACTTGATAATAGTTATTCAAGTGCACAGGACTGTGCAATTTCCTTAGAAATATGACTCACATACTTTCATATTCCATAGATCTAAAAATGGGTTGTTTCCAGTTGCCACAAAAATAGATTAACTAGATTTAAAATATATGTGGGGAGCACCAAAACCAGACTTTCAGTCAATTTTTGATCAAAACCCACAAAGAAGAGAACCCTTGCCAAGAAGAGGCAAGCAATGACAAACTGCATTTTTCTGATGGTCTGTGTTCCCACAAGATGGTTTGCTGAGAGCTCCTTTCATCCTGGGGGATGTGCTAAGCACCAGCTACAGCCTGCACAGGGCTGGGTTGTCTCCTCTCCCTGGGGGTGGAAGCCCCTGCTCCCAGGCCTGTCACGTTAGCAGGATGGAGTCTGTTTCTCACCTGGCACTCCAAGGAACAGGTGAGTGTGCTTACCGCTTTGAAGCACTTGACGATGCTGATGAGAAAGACCTACTTTCTCCCACCTTGTGACTTATAGATTAGGCTACGTCTCTTTTACAGGTACCAGGCATTTTAGGGAAATAATGGGGTTCTGCCCAAGTGTCTAGAAAGCATACTGGTTACCATTCTACTGTCTAAAGGAGACTTCTCTTTCAGATTAAGTACTGCAGAGAGTAAACCACACATGAGGTAGTCAGGAGATCTTAACATTTGCTCTGCAGCTCACAGAGCAGCTTTTCCTACCCGAAATGGGAACACAGAAACAGCATTAGTAATATTGGCCTTATCCCCTCAAACTTCCATTTAGATGTTTTTATTTTTTTAAAAAATGAAGTAGATACTAAATATGAAGTAGCTTTCAGAAAACATTTAAATATGCTTTCTCAACTGTCCATATATTATTTACATTAGACTTTTCTGAGCACAGTGAGCCTCTTGCCTCACCTGGAGTTTCTAGAGATAATTTAATTTCCCAAACTATAAGGGTAAGGTTCAATTTCTGCCAGCTGTTTCTAGGGGAGAAAAGGGATCCAAGTGTTCAGTTCAGGACCATCTGGAAGTAAGCATCCACTACTCCTTCTCTTTACTGCTGGAAATTTTTGTGGTCACTACATTTCTTCCACTGTTACTGGAAATTTATAATAGAAATTTTGGATTGCTGGGAATATTTTGTCCATTGTATAAGTTGAGACACATGTTAAAATGGATTAAATTCCATTTATGTCCATAGACCACTGCTTCTCCTTCATTAAGCCTTTCTGAAAGCACTTGGATAAAATTTAGACTGTAAAATTGTAAGTCTTCCCATTAAATTTATTTGGAGAGAAAGAAATGCCAAGTCCAAATTTGGGGAACCAAAGCAACCATACCCACACAGGTGATGCAATTTAGTAACTTAAACAGTAGTTTTTCAAATAACTTTTTTTATTATATTTCTCCTTATTCCAGAATCTTCCAAATTACCCTCACAGGCTGTGTAAAGGGATAGCACAATCTAAAGATAATGCAGTTTCTGAAACCAAATAAATCTCCAATCCCTAGAAAGCTTTGTGTAGTCCTGAAATAAATTAAATTCCCTTAATTTATCTGTACTGACTTCAACTGTTTGAAGCCAAGAGTAGCGAAACTATTATAGGAAGGCAGTCAATCCTCCTTCAGATCTCTACAGCTTCTAAAATAATTTTTAGTGTCTGCCTCCAGTTCATACACAGTGGAGAAAGAAACAGCAAGATCTTTCCTCCTCTGCCTCACCTATTTCTGATGTTCTATGGTGACTCTCAACAGCCATTAGATGAATCCTGGGTAAAAGTGGTATTTCTCCTGTTTAACAATAGGTGAGGAAAAAGCCCTTAATCTACAGCACCTCTGGATACAATATTGCAGATATTTTCACGTAGTTCAACATTTTCAGTGTTACTTTTTAAAAAAACCTGAAGAAACCTGACATAGCATTTTAAACAACAAAATGAAATATTAAGTTTAATTAAACATCACACAGTATGTGGTCTAATTCCCATTGGTGCACTGGTTAAAACTCCCATCACCTGTAGCTGTGCAGATTTAGTTAGGTGTGGAGCATCTTTGATGTCTACAACCACTAATGAGGTTCAGAGTCAGACAGGTCTGGCTTCCTAAAATTTTTTCTCTTTTATTTTAGGAGGGAGTGCCTCATCTCTTGACCACTGTCTGGGCTAAGCCTGTCTTCTCTTTTGTTACCTACAACCTTTTGGGTAGTAGCTTGGTGGCGCAGCTTTATCTGCAATGTACACAGGTCAGGCTGTGATCCTGCTCCACTCTCTCCCAAATCTGAATTATAACAAAAGGATTTTCATCCAATTCTCACACCGAAACTTTATGAAACATAATTAAGAGGTTTTATTGCACAATTGCTTATAAGTAGGTCGTGACAAACATTATTAACCTGACTAATTGGCAGCACAAATTTCTTATTCAAGTGCACAGGAAGATAACTACCATAGTGATAAATTGTTAGTTTGCGGTCCACAGGGAATTTTCAAGAGTAAGCCTGAGTAATTTATATAGTTTGAGCTGTTCTGAAATCACAATGATGTTCGTGTGTGATGACATTCAGAAGACCGACAGCTGGGATACAAATTCTTCAATGACAACATGGCTAATTAGAACCTTTAGTGGTAAAGTTGAATTAAAAGAATCACAAAATCATCAAGGCTGGAAGAGACCTTTAAGAGCATCTAGTCCCACCATCAACTCAGCACACCACAGTCACCCCTTAACCAGTCCCAAGTGCTACATCCAGATGCCTCTTGAACACTTCCAGAGACAGTGACTTCACCACCTCCCAAAGAAGTTATTACCATTTGCTAAACACCCCATGATGGAGTGCTGGTTCTCAGGAGGTAATCCTGTCTCCATTTAAATCAATAGGAGGTTGTGAGAACAGCAAGAACTCAACTTCTTCCATGGCTTTAATAACTGAACTGGATGGAATTTCAAATCAAGGCTTCCTTTTCCACAAAATGTTGAACCAGATAGTCCTTGAACTTCCCTTCTAACCTGGAATGTTCTATGATTGTATGAAGCTTCAGCTTAGCTTAAGAGTAGCATAGAATCTTTGAACTCGAGAGTTTAATTAAAAATATTTAATTGATCCTTTTCTCCTCATATAGTATAACTTGTTTTATTAAAAATAAAGCAAATAAGTTTCACAGCACAAAAACTAACCAGAGAGAGTCTGATCACCTCCCAAGAGAAACTTTCAATTTCTGATCCTCCAGAGAATTCACAGTCACTAGAGGAAACACACGGAGCTCCAGGATGCAAGCAGGGTGTCTCTATGTATTTTCCATGGTTTTTTAGAAACATGGCCACTTTCAAGATGGCATTCTTCAAACTTAGCCCAAGTTTGAATCCTCAAGCAGCAACTAGTCCACTTAGGGACAGTGTTTTTTCCCTTCCTTCATCTGTGATGAAGATTAAAGACAAAGTCTAGAGAAATATTTCTCTATTCATGTTGTTTGAGAAGAAAAAGTGTAAAGTAGTCATGTGTTGCAGTACCTCATTCTCCTCCCCCAGCCCTGTCAGTCAGGATGTTGTACCCTCCCCTTATCAATCCAAGTCCCTGTTCTGGAAAGTTCCCCCAGTTCTGTGTCCCCATTGGTTGGTTCTTGATTCTTCACCCCATTGGTTGTTCTCCAATCCGGTTCTGCTCCTCTCTTTCTTGCCCTTCACCCATTGGTTGTATCCTGATCCGCCTTAACCTTATAAGAGTCCCTGCTCTCCGCCTCTCGAGGTTCTTTTGTCCCTGGACCCCTTTGAGGCAATAAACCTTGGAGACCCATACAGAAGACCTTTCCCGCCTCTTTGTCTTCCACGCCATACTCCGCCTTGTGTCGGTGCCGAGCCACCGAGAGTTGCTGCCAGCGAGGACACCCTCGTGTCTTCTGCCGCGGCAGTTGCCTCCATGTGCTGAGCTAGCCTGACCTGAACTCACCACCGGACCGCGGCAGTCATGTGGCACCACTGTATCTGTGATGGATATAAAGGCATCTGCACTGATTAAATAACAGCATAAATGATGTTGTTACATGTTACACGTTACAGCTTCACCAACTTTCAGTCCTTTTGTGATAGCCAGCTTCATCGAAACAGAAATGACAGATCACAAGGGTAAACCTGGGCCATAAGCAGATGTTTATTCAAATAGTACTCTAATCCACTGCTATTTTCCATATGTTCTGTAATAACTGCTTAACATTAATCTTATTATTGTATTTGACTGGTATTGTTTCCTTAAGTGAATCATAAAACTAAATTGGAATTGCAGGGGTTTTCCATTTAGGTAACATTACAACCATTGAACCAAACCAAGACCAAATGCATATTTTGAAATGAAAAATGAAGAAATGAATTTTTTCCACATATTAACAACACAATTTTTGAATGCTTTTATTATTTGAATTGTAAATACTGACTAATGCAATTAACAGATGCAACAGTGTATAATGCAATTTCTGCTTGGCAATGTGTTAATAGCCATGTTCCTCTGCTTAGGTACAGCTGACAGCTGTTCAGGAATCCCAGGAGCACTAAAGAGAAAAAAATAAATCATCCCTAACACAGAAGGCCTTTCACATGCGAAACACAGAAGTTATTAATTTCCTTATCGTTAATATGGGGATATGAACAGCAATAAATTTACTGCTATTATACCATAAAATACCAGCTTGGAAGGATCCTCAGGGATCATCTTCTCCAACCTTTAAACTATTAGTATGCATCTTCACATCTTTCTAATACCACAGTTACACATTCAGCTTATTCTGGCTGCATAAAATAATCACACCACCAGGTTTTCAGCAGGGTCAGCTGACATAATTCCACTGAAATGAGCACTGCTCTCCTGCTGGCTTCAGGAGAGGACAGATGAACAGTAGTTTCTCCTTAGTGCACAATTACAGAGGCAATGGTATTTCACACTGCAGTATTCATGTGAAAACATTCCAGTGAGGTAGTTAGTAATCGATAAAAGACTGGTATCTGTTGGAGATGCTCCCATGTGGGTACAAAGTAGTCAGTAGTGCTTGGTCTGCAAGACAGACCCAAGGGAGGGCAGATAGGAAGATTTATATTAAGATCCGTAAAGGCTGGCAAAAAACACCCAGCTTCTGCATGTGGGAACTCTCTGCTGCAGCATCTCTGTCTTAGGGTGGTCTGAGCAAGTAATGAGCCAGTAACCGACTGGCAAAAAGCTCTGATTTCCTGGTGCCCTTTTCCATTCTCCTAAACTTGCTTGCTTTTAGCTTCAGTAGCTTCACTTAGACACCAGGCCAGTGTTGGATAAAGTGTATTTTACTGAATATAGGAAACATTCCATGTTATGATCAGGACACTGATAACCATCCTTTGTCCTGTACACCAGGAGTATGAGAAGGACATTAGTTTAGGGCCACCAGAAACAGGGAGCACAGAACAGCCTGGGGGGGTCTGTGGGGACAAGGCAGAGCATGGCAAGGCAGAAGGTTTGGAGCCCTGTGCAGGGAACACCAGGGATAAAGCAGTGGAGCCAGGCATGCCAGGCCTTGACAAGCTGAGGAAGCAGGAGACACAGTGGTCAAGCACACGGCTCAAGATAAAGACTGTCTCAGCCGCAGGGGACAGAGCTGGGCTGTCTGTGGGCTTCTGGGGGGTCTCTGCAACGATGGATTTGTGCTGGCAGCAGCCCTTTCCTGTGCTTATATAAGGATGACCTGGCCCCAGCAAGGGCTCGTTGCAGCTGTATCTGTGTGCTCTGAAAGCTGCTTTGACAGAGTCCTTCACATTTGTGAAAACCTATGCAGCTACTGTTATTATTAATAACAGAGGGGGAAATCCTGGCAATGCTTATGCAAGAAAGTCCATTGACATTATCAGTTTTCCAGTCTGGCTGAAACCACTTTCAAACCAGTGCAAATACATAAAAAGGAGAGTGTTCAGACCAATCCCAAGGGAACAGAGGATTTTGTGGATCCTCATATTAATCATTATAAAGCAACTAGTCCTTTTTTTGATGGAATGAACATGGCAGTGAACATGAGATCAGGGAGAGGCATCTTTATGAAAATATTGCCCCCATTTTCAAAATTGCTGAAAACTTCAGCTTTACTAATGTTTGTATTTCGAATTGTAGTTGCATATGAAAGATGCTTCAGTCCAATAGGCAAACCCTGTTTCTGATCTTCTTAGCAAATCTAATAGAATATTAATACATTTTATCTGTGTATTAGGATCTAACTGGTTATTCATATTAATTCAATAAGGCATGTATATTTAACGTCTTTATCATACTTTGAGGGAATGACTGTGAGTCCACTGGATGGATCCAGGTGGTGATTCATGTGTCTTCCCATATAAATGACCCCACTTGCTCATTAAAATGAGTTTTTCGTACTTGGCTTACCTATAGATATATTTGGGTTTCAATCATAATGGAAGAAGTAAAATTCAGTATGAATATCTTTATCAACGCACCAGCTAGTTTTTATTTTCAGGCATTTCTTACCAAAATGGAAACATGCCCTTTTTTTTAGTGAAATCATATTTTTTGTTAAAATACTTAGTAGCTAAAAACCTTTAACCATTCTTTCTTTGTTATTCGTTATTTTCTGTGCTGACATCTTTAAACACTTTCTCAAAGCTAAATTGGGCCAAATAAAAAAAGTATTCTGGTACATAAAATAAATTCCATTAGCAAAACTGTGATCAAAAAGACAATAAATATATGCCAGTCTTTGTTTTTATAAATCACAGGAGAGAAACATCATCCTGAAACAGTGATTAGGGCTCAACTTCTGGTTTCAGATGTTCCCCAACAGTCAGCATTTCCAACCAGCTGCTCTCTGCTCATCTCACAGGCTGCTCTAGGGCTCTTTTGTCCCCAGGCAGTCGGGTCCCAACCAGGGAAGCAAAAGCACTGCTTTTCAGCCAGATCCCTCTGCCAGCCCTGGCAGCTGTGCTGACAGAAATCAGGCAGCAGCATGGGAAAAGGGAAGGAGATGTTAGAGTGAGGGCTAACAAAAATCTCTTGAAACCACAGAAAATTTTGTCTATGTGTATCTATATTTTGTATAGATATCCATATTTTATAATACCTAAACTTTAGTTACCCGATAGAATCTTTACACCATTCTAGCCACATAAAAGTGTTGCAAAGCAGGTACAAATAATTTTCATTATATTTTTGTTTTCAATATAAGGGCTTTGTTTATGAAAGAACTTCATGCACATTACTGTAATAAAAAGAATGCCAGAGGTTGTTGGAGGAGGTTTCACTACAGCTCTCCTTCCATAGGAGTACCTAGAACTATAGGGCATCTTGAAACAGCAAGAGAGTTTTGGGTTCACTGGAAGGCAGGGGACAAAAAATCAGTAAGAAAACTAAGCAAAGATGGGGAATCAGAGAAGTCTCTCCTTAAAATTCGCGAAAATCTGATATATTTAATGGAGAAGTATGGTGTTTCCAGTCAGTCCTTATACTACTGTTACTAGAAACACTCAAATCCAAAGCAAACCTCAGGGCACCTAACTTGGGCAGAACAAGAGAAAACAATAAGCTTCACACAGTCCCTTGTGGGAAAAGAAACTGACACACTCAAAATTTATGTGACAAAATAAAGCTCCTTTTCCAAGTCATCAGGTTTTTATCTCAAGACTATATCTTCTAGGTGAAATTGCACAAGTTTCAGGTTTAAAGCAATAAACTTTAGGTCAAGCTGTATTAAATATTTCAGAAGGTCACCTGGCAACATTCACTAGGCTACTCTTTACACCTCATTTTAATTTAATTCTGGGCCTTATGGTGGACCAATTTTGTAACATGGCTGAGGATCCGAAACAGCTGATGTATAATTTCTGCCAGCTTAAAGCAATATCAAAGCCTTGCCATTTTTAATAACTCTGATATATTTAATAAATCATCAGCCAGTATGGGAAAAAGGATATTATAAAAAGTAGAGATCCATGTATTGACTATCCATGTAGACAGTGATTTGCTTATTGTATAAGATTTAGGATTTCCTTGTACATTTTAAAAGAACAGCAATATGGGTTTTATCCAAGTACAAGGATATTTTATTGGAGTTGCCAAAAAGCCTTGACTCTGCCCTGTAGTGACAACACCTTGAAGAAATAAAGATGAAAAAAACCAAATTTCTCCTTAAAAAGCAGTGTCAGAAGAGTCCCCTTTTTTCAGGTCCTAGCCCCAGAGACTGCTAATGCAGTCGCATGAAACGGTCAGAGAAGGAAAGAAAAAAGCATAGCAGAAAGTGGAATTCTAGATAGGCCCATTCCTCTTCCAAAGTGAAAATATGTATTCCCAGCTCCAGAACTAGGCTTCTCCCCAACAACTTCCAAAAGGCTAAATGTGCACAATACCCAGCTCCACATCCTCCAGTTTCTTCTTTGTCTGGATGACGAAGTTGTTACCTTGGACAGGAAGATCCCTGTGAAGCCAAGAGGAGTTCAACTTCCGAACTTTATAAGGACACTCCTACTTTCTGAGAAAAGATAGACAACATCACAACAGTATTTGTCTTTTATTTTTTGCCCCTTGTTAGTGGCTATAGAAATCAGAATTGGTTTAGAGCTTGCAGAAGAGTTTGTCAGTTTTGTGTTTTAAAGGCTGAGAAAGAGCCCAAGGGCTGGAAGGGAGATGTCCTGGAGCAGAGACAGAGCAGGGAAGGATGTGCCGTGGGCGTAGGTATTCTCCAGACACTCACTAATGTCTGTTCCTCTTCAGGGGTTGTCATTACAGGTTAAACTGACGGTGTGCAACACAGCACAGACGAGACAGTCACATGCCTGTTCACAAATGGCGATTTTGCTTTCCCTTCACCCACATCCCTCAGTCTAGAGAGCAGCCTTGGGCCATAAGTTCCTCAATCTTCCTCCACAGCAGTGAGAACTGTAGAGGATGCCCATGTCCTCTCCCTCACAGTCTCTGGAGGCCATGCACTCATTTGAGTTGCCCAATCCTCTGCATTCACTGAATGAAAGTGCCTAAACTGGGTTTGTGAATCACCGTTCCCAAGCTGGCTTACCAAATTAGGCAAGCTCAGTCTTTCAAAGTGAGAGAAGACTGACGCTTGGGGAGAGATTGATTCCTCTAAAGATGGTTTAAATTCTGGGGTTTCCATTCCCTTGAAAATTCTAGAAAAAGTTTGTCCTGACTTTACATGAAAAAACACTCTGTAATTTATAAACACTCATGAAGGGAAAATCCCCTTCCAATCAGACTCAGATTTCCATCTCTCACCCTGAGGAGCATGTAAAACAAAATATAGATCCTGTATCCATTAATTGCAGTTGTCCTTTTTTTTTGCATTTTTTTCCAAAAATAATGCATTGCTGGACTAGAGATGGATGCAAGACACGGCAGTTGTAACCCACTAATAATGACTCTTCGTGATGATAGTAGAGCAGTTAAAAGCTGTAGACTGTAAAGACAGCAGGAAAAAGTTGCAGATTTTTTTTTTCTGTACACTATTTGGCTTCCTTCCCTTCCCTTCCCTTCCCTTCCCTTCCCTTCCCTCTCTCCAGAGGGTTCCCCAAACCACTCACTGCTTTCTTGAAGAAATAAATTTACAGATATCTGCATACAAGAGCCTGAAACACCAATATTAGCTGAGACTTGTGAATCTATGTTCCATCAAAAGAAGTCTCCAGAATGATAGATTTAAAGAGGACTTCTTATTAAATATTTTTTCCAGTAGAACTTTAAGAATTGTGAAGATTTTTTAGGTTATTCTGTACATTCTGCAGCCTACCTGTTGCTTTACATAGTTGCTTTAAAAAAAAAAACAGCTGCTCTTTCCCATTAGATTACTCCACTGAAGCTTAAAGCCAGCTTTACATGTTCAGAAGACCTAATAATCCCTTTATTCCCCCGTATTTCATCTCTCTGATGTCAAAAAATATATTGTATATTGGTGTGCCATGTCATATCTTATAACTGAAAAGTAATCAAATATTATTAAAAGCAATCAATAAAATTCTTTTCAGGCTGTGGTATGTACATTATCTCAAATATCAGTGTTCTGAAACCTCCTGCTTCTGAAACTGCTGAAAACGGAAATTCAGGTCAGAAAATTGCTGATTTGTGATATTTTAGATTAGACTTCAAGAAGAGAGTGTTGGGAAGGTGCTTCTTTCAGAACTAGTATTTCAGGGCTTCACAACCTCATACCAGAGCAAGTCACATCTAGCAATTTATTATTAAAGCATCCATACATTTTACAAAATGCTTTCTATTTTATGCTGCTTTTGACCTTCAGCGTTTTGCTAAAAGCGTAACAGAAATGGTATTAGCAGACAAATTTTCTGCAACAGGACCAGACTCTTCATATCAAAGCCGGGTTTGGAGTTCAGACTGAAAGATTCTTTAGCTGATGACAGCTCTGAAGGGTTTTGCTCATAAAGTGCTGTACCATCTTGTGCTGGTTTGAAAGCA
>VWPU01000785.1:0-59968 GCA_013398955.1 Callaeas wilsoni
CTGAACCATGGCCCCAAGTGCCAAAACTACACAGATTTTAGTACCTCCGGGGGTGGTGAAGTTGAGTGAGTAGCTCTGAGTAGGCTGACTGAAGGAAGCACAGAAGACCATCCTCTGTTAGAGTTAAAGCTGGATGCTTCTTGTAGGAGCAGCTCTCATCCTGTTTAGGACAACTGCAAGTGGTTTTCAGATACTGGAATGAGAATTCAGCTAAATTCCTAAACCTGTGTTGGAGCGTTCACACATAAACGGACACACAAATAAATCGAATTTTAATTAAATACTGTTGAAGTGGTTTGACTTACATATATGGTCCAGGTCTCTAATATAAAATGTTGCTTCAGTAGTGCAGACTAATGCAGAGGAATTGCTGCGAGTTCGAGCTTAGTGGTTGACAAAATAAGGTGAAAAATAGGAAATGCAGGTACAGGCTAGTATTTAACTAAAAATAGTGTGTGTGTAGGTGGGCTTGAAACACTGGGGAAATGGGAGGGAATGTGGGCAAAGCATTGTTAGTTTAGGGAATTCTGTTCCATAGTTATAATGCTGAATTCCCAACTGTAGTTTCAAACTAATTCGAGGAACAGAAATTAAAGTGTTAGGAAATTATCTTTTATAATATGGTACACTTTAGAAGTGTTACCCTGGGAAAAAAATTTAGGATTTTGTAGAAGCCATGAAAATCCAATTTCTTCCTTGGATTCCACTTCAGGAATGCATCTTGTAGGAATTTTTTTTAGCACTTTCTTCAGTGTAAGTTTTGCTTAAACATTTTAATTGAAGACTTAAGTCATTGCAGAGTCAGATTTCTCTGCCAAAACAAGGTCTAGATGGTCAATCTGAAGCCTTGCAAGGCTGATGGGTTTTCCAGACTAAAAGCCATAAGCATTTAAATTAAAATTAGCAAGATATTAACTATAATATAGATTGATCTCATGCCCATGGTGGCTCATACCTCTACTATTGTAGAGATATTGTAGGAACTAGACTTGATTTGTCAATCCTTGTCTAGGAATGATAAACCATTTGGGTATAGAGGCAGATCTGCCTCTGTCCTTCATTGGTAGAGTAGAACCATCAGAACAGTGGAATGTCATACCAGAAAAAAAAGCCTGGTACTGCTGAGTACCAGCTGGCTAATATTTATGTTTTTATCCAACTTTCATCTCATGTTACTTGTTACACTTCTTGCAGTTGTACAGGCTACAGGTCTGTAGCTTAGAGTTCTTAGAGTCGGTTGTTCTGCTTATCAAAGATATTTAAGCATATTTAATCGATTAGGTTTTGTAGCATTCTCTGCATCAAGAAAACAGTAAAGCTAATGAAGCAGTATTTTAGCAGTTTGTTGGGTTGAACTTTAATTTTTGTCAAGCATTTTGAACTCAGAGTGGTGATGGTGGGTCCAAGTTCTAGGGGAAGGGGAGAGTATGGAAGCAATTATGATAATAAACAACAAAAATATAGTATTTCATACTTTAAGTCAGTATTGATCCACAGTCTGCCTTTATTAGAGTGAAATACCATGGGATCTGAGTAGCTTTCCATTTTACTAGAGTAATTATTATAGAATGGGTTGCACAGAAAGGTAGATTCCTGATTCTCTATGCATGTGAAGATGGATTCACCCTGACACCCTGCAGGTGTTGAGAGGGTGAGGGGAGGAGAGGCAGCATCATTCTCACTGAAGTACCTACAGTAAAGATCACATCAGCTCATGCAGATTTTAGAGGCTCAGTGTGTGTGTAGGCATTTGCAGTCTGATGAACTTTATCTTAGACTCCTTTAAGGGAAAAGTTCTTCTAAAGGAAACGGGGCACAGATATCTCGGATTTCCTTGAATTTCTGAAAAGCTTCAAAAACTCTTCCAAGGAGCGAGCGAGGGACGTCGGAGGTGATGGAAATCTGACATTTCGTTGCTGTGATCTCCTCTAGGCCTTACTTCAAACTCACGATGTGGTGGCACATGAAGTTTACAGTGACGAAGCGCTGAGAGTTACCCCTCCTCCCACCTCTCCGTACCTGAACGGGGATTCCCCGGAGAGCGCCAACGGCGACATGGATATGGAGAACGTAACGCGGGTCCGGCTGGTGCAGTTCCAGAAGAACACAGACGAGCCCATGGTATGGAGGGAGGCTCACTATTTCCCTTGTCTCTGTGCTGGTAAAGACCAGTGGTGTAATGATTTTAGCGGCAGTTTCCTCACTTTCAGGTGGGGTTGACAATAAACTGGAATAGGTCAGCAGCCACTGCAGATATTTATCCTCCTTGAAATGCTTTGTGTGCACTCGCACTGCTGCTGTGCCACTAGGGCTGGGTTTGTTTAAAAGCAACCTTGTAGTCGTTGTAGCAAATTAGTCCTTAAACCCAAGTGGAGCCTTTGCACTTCAGTATAAAACCACATTTTTAACAAACCAGGTTTTTATATACTCCCATGTTGAAGTATTGCATCGTTTTATTGCTCATCTTGAAGTAAGCGACAAAGATTTTATTTTAATCTTAAAATTTATACCCCGCCTTCAAGCTTTCTGGAAAAGTGACTATTCTTAACCGCTCGAGAATCACAGTGCTTAATGTTTTATTTTAAAAGTATAAACATTTCTTTTTTTTCTAGGGAATCACTTTAAAAATGAATGAACTGAACCACTGCATTGTGGCAAGAATTATGCACGGAGGAATGATTCACCGGCAAGGTAATCACATCTCATGAAGAGTTTTGTCTTCAAACACAGTTATTTTAGATCATTTTGTACAAACTGTGTGTATTCTCCTGATTTTGATTGCTGCTGTTCTGTAGCAGTGTCTCTGTCTGCATGGCCTCCTGCTAACTGCTTTATTTACCTTCCAGTTGCAGATGTCTGCCAGGGTTTTGAGGTGAGGGCCCACTGTGTTTCATTTAGATCTTAATTAGGATAATTACTATCCTACTACTGAGTATAGCTCAGCAAGAGATTGAAACACCAATAATTTCTGGAGCTCTACTTCCTCAATCCTCTGGTTAAAAAAAAAATCCTTATACAAGTAGCAGTACTTTCCCTTGCAAAAATGGAAGAGCTTTGTCCACACAGTTCTTGAGGATCTTTGTATTTTTGGTGCTGAGAATCACAAAACTGGGGTTTGAAATAAAAATATTACTTGTGGCTAGATTCTAAATCTTTATTTTCAGTTTTCACTGCTGTAAAAAATCCTGCATACGTGCTTTTTTTACTCATCCCCATCTTCTCCTTTTTGCCATTCTGTGTGTTCAGATCAGACGTCCAAAAGTAGCTGGGTTTTGTCCTGCTTTAAGCAGATGTACTTCCCTGCTAGGTTGTTGGCTGCAAGTTTGGATTGCAGCCATGAAAGGGTTGCTTTAGTTTATTCAGACTGCCATCTTTTTCTTTTGATGAAAACAAAAATTTTCAGAATTTTTCAGACCAAAGTTCCATCTAGCCTACTGTTCTGTTTCAAAGGAAGCTAGGAACACATAATTAGGAAGACAAGACGTATATTCACTTTGTCTCATAAAATCTGTCAAGAAGCAGGAAAGATAAAAGTTTTCATACAAGCAAAGATGCAGTTCAGACAGACTTCTATATTCCTTTAAAGGACCTTCTGAATTGAAATTTATTTGGTTTCTAAAAATGAATTTTAGAAGGAGATTGCTCTAAGATTCACAGGAAAAAGGTTTTCTTCCAGCTGCTTAGGTAGTGGTGATGCTCTGCAGAGTATTGCTTCACATGTCTGTGTTCCATAATGGGGCTAATAAAACTTTTACAACCTGCTAAAACTGGGTAAAATATCCAACTGTGCCCATTAAAACTCTACTTTTTAATTATACAGTGTCTTTTATTTCTAAAGATTTGGGAAATTTAACCTACTCTGTGTGCTTCATCCTTACTAAGGTAGTGCTTCTGCACATAGCTTTAGTTTGAAAATGAGCTGTACTTCAGTGTTTCTGTAGTATGGTCGTCTTTTTTTTTAATGCTTCTAATTCTGTTAGTGCTGTAGATGCCTCTTAGCTTCACTGCTTCATTCAGCATACTTGTATTTAGAATATTTTTACTGAATAGAACAACACAAATGTAATTTGACAGTGATCTCGAGCACCATCTTTGAATCCTGTTGATAGGGCCTGTGCCTTATATTGGTTTTGGGGGTGTTATGTCATTTTTTTCTGCTGTCTCATTTTGCTGTATGTAAAACTGCCAGGCAATAACAGCAGTGTCTGGATACTAAATCTGCTGTGGGGGTTACAGGTCCAGGAATATTAAGTACAAACTGCACAATTCCAAGTCACAGAATTGTAGATGCTCTGAAGTTGCCTCCTGTCTCTGAAGTTGCCTCCTGTCTCTAGGCCAGCTCTGTCTGGTCCTGGTGATTGAAATTGCTCTTATTCAAAAGGTGGCAGAGTTGAAATGGGAAGAAAGGCTTTTAAAGATTCCATGTACTTGCACCTTCCAGAGCATTCAGTAAAAATGAAGCACCAATGTCAGTCATTAAAAATTGTCTGTTTGCTGTTGGCATGTCTGACAAATGTCCATTCTTTATTCCCAGTTTTTATGTATACTTCTCCTTACAGTCACGAACATAGCAGTATTCACTTCTGTCAGAGTGACAGAAATGAGAAATGCTGCAGAAAAAAGGATTTTTATTTGATACAGGGATGTTACTGAATCTGATTCTCAGTCTAATATGTAATTCCATTAGTTTTATGTTTTCAATAATATCAAAGAATCTTTATACTATTCCAGGCTGTATGGTGTTTTTGATTCAATATTACTGTTTAATAACAAAAACATGTTTTTCCCATGTACTTTATAGAATGCCTGGGCATCCCTTGCTGTGCATTCACTGCACTCTGAAAGACAGATTTGTAGCTCATACAAAGTCCTTCTCTGAATCTAGCAAAAGAATTATTTTAATGTTGTTTTCTGTTTATGCCTTTGTATGAATATTAGTGCTGTGTTATAATTATTTCACTGTGTAGAAACCTGTCTTGAGGTGGTTGTGTTTGTTAACTCTGCAGGTACGCTACATGTAGGGGATGAAATCAGAGAAATAAACGGAATCAGTGTGGCAAATCAAACTGTAGAACAACTACAAAAAATGCTTGTAAGTTCCTGAAGTCTTCCTCATGTCCTCTACAAAAGTGCCTGTCTTATTTTGTCAAAACTTTTCTGTAATTGTGTTCTAACTTCCCCTTTTTCTTGTGTTCTTGATAGACTACATGTCCATGCAACAAAAAGTTCTTTCAATTTATAACTGTTGTGCTCACAGTTTAAAAAACATTAGTTAGAGCTCAGTCAGTCTGTCTTTTTACAGCAAAACTCCACCTTTGGCCTTGCTAGTAGAGTCTGTTTGATATTCCCATGACACTTGTACATTTTTCTGCATACAACCCTAACCTTGAGATTGTGGATGGTATCACTAATCCTAGACAAGCTTAAAGGGAAATAGCACTTTTTTGGCGTCACAGTAAGCCAGCCAAAGAGAAGAAAGGGGGGAAGCTCTGAGATCCCTTGAAGTGATGTGCACACATTCCTGCCCAGATCGAGTCCTGCGGTTGTCAGCCATGTGGTGGCACGAGTATTCAGATTGCCATTTAAGAAAATATCTTGTCACAATCTGCTGCTATTCTGCAGTTACTACTTGTTATGAATATTCTTACCCAATAGTAAATGCAAAGTAGCAGACCCCATGCTCTGTTTTAATTAAAGACTGTTTTTGACATTTCTGCCTTTAGTTCAGTAAAATGCAGCTTTCCAGAAACTGAATGCAGTTTTGCTATTTGACATGTATGATGAAAGGGAAGAAAATGCCACTTTGGTAGCAAAGTCTGTAGATGACAAGAATATAGCTACAAAGAAAAGGCTGACATGGAAGAAAACTACACATCTTTGAATCTTTCATGTTAAAATACAGTTCTGGGTTCTAGGCATTCAAAACCTGGTCAGGTGAACAAACTGGTAATGGATGTTTTTCCTTTAGATTAAAGAGGGCAATTTAATGTTTGTTTATAGGTGATATGACAAATTACCCATAGCATTTTAGCTTTCATACCTGGATTGTGATGTTTTCCTTTCAAGCATTAATAATTTGGAGATTTTCTCGTCAGTGTTGGTCTCAAAGTGCTTCTCTTTTCGCAGAGGGAAATGCGTGGAAGTATTACCTTCAAGATTGTGCCAAGTTACCGCACACAGTCTTCATCCTGTGAGGTAATGAATTTAATGACCCATCCCATTTCTTCCTCAGTCCTGTAACTAACTGCCTGCTGATGGCTGAATGTTACTGCTTTCTGGGAAATTGTTTCTGCCTGTCCTGTTAGATCACGCACACCAATTTTACAACAAAGATAACGGAACACGAGTAGGTCCCACCTACCTACTCAGCCCTGCCTTCATATTCATCTCATCAGCACCTTAACTAACTCTTTACAGCCTGTTAAAGAAAAAAAAATAGGAAAGGGGATCCTCTACTTACGCATTTAGGAAGCCCCTTTAAAATATGACCATTTAAACTCGTTCTTCAGGAAGTCTGTTAAAGTTCCTATGCTGAGGAGCCATCCTGTTTTTTAGGCTTTAAACATTATATTGCTGCTTTGGGCTGTTAAGGGTTAATTGAAGAACCTGTTTCTGTATAACCCTGTTGAGGTAAATTTGTGATGGTCGTGTGTAACAGTTACATGTGGCTTAATATTATGTTTCCATGAAAAAAATGGTCTTTGTCATTACAGGAGAAAAACAGATTCGGAGTTTGTTGCTGAACTAGAAACTTGGTATTACGGCTTTTGCACAGCAACGTTTAATTCCCTTCTGCTCACGAAGTTATGTTCCAGATTGCAGCTGAAGGGAATTAAATTGTAGAAAATGGCTACTTGAGAGCCACTGTTGCAGCCTGAGCATACAGATGGCATATGCAGCGTGGAGATGATGCCAATCTCTCCGTGCCACATGCTTAACTGCGCAAACAGCTCCCGAATTAGAGCTCCCACAGTGAAATCACAACCCCCGCTGAAGGCAAGCACCTTATCTTAATTAGAGCTGTGATTTCACCCTGATTGTTCTTGTGTCTCAGCAGATGCTGGAACACAAAGAAACTGCTATTGTGGTTGTCAGAACAATCTGTTTGCAAGGAAAAAATTACTGCTTTTTGGTTGCCTTCTGTACTTCTAGTAGAAGTCAACAAAAACTAAAAGGTTTTAGAGGTAGAAGGGTTGACAGATTTTCACCTATGAGGCCAATTTTCTTAAAATAAATACAAAACCAAAAGTTTTTCATGAAATGCAAAGGCTTTTAAAAAAATTGCAGCATGCTAGCAGATTTCTGTATTGACTTCTGTGCTGCAAAGAGGAGTAATAATTAAAGATACCTCACTTCCCAATACTGAAATACAGAAACTGGTGAAACTGCAGACTTGCTGGGAAGATGATTATTTGGAAAAACTCAGCATACAGCTTTAAATTAATACTATTAGGTATCATTTTAGTAGCAGCAGATCATCTCTTTTCTTTAGCTTTGTGTCCTTAGGCTTTTCATGACTGTTTATTTGACAGAAGAATGGAAAATAGACTCTTACCTTCTTTTGGAAAAAATGGCTAAACTAGGAATATGTGATCTAAGAGAAAAAGAAATCATGTCTAATTATTACACTTTGTAGCATTTAGCATTCATTTAGCCAGAGATGGATGAGTCTTTTCCACCTGCTCAGCCACACTAAGACTTAGGCTTGATTTTTATCAGTTACAGGTGTACACAAAAAACCCCAATGTTTTTAAATCACCCTGTTAAAGCATCACTAGTCCTTTGGTACACAGAGAATTTTTTTCACAGAGCTTTTCAGAAAGATGATTCAGATGAAGAATCAAATTCTTAACCACTGATAAAGACTAAAAATCAATGTTGACTGACATTACTAAGACACAGAAATCTTGCTTCTCGTGCCCTCCAGCAGCATAAATAGAGAGATATTTGGTCTTCATGAGTATAATCTTCCTAGTTAAGGTATTTTTTGGCAACGTTTCAGTCTGTATTTATGTTTGCTTCCCCTCCTCCTTCAGTCATGGACTGGTGCTCATGTAGTGCAGTTTTATCAGAAGAGGAATATAAAACAGAATCGAGAACTGGGGGGCTTTGAGGCTCCTACCGGGATCACATCATTGGATTGCAAAACATCCTGTTAATCTTGAATAAGAAAAAACTAAATATTGGTAGAATCAGAGGTGATGTGCCTTTTATTTACAATCTTAGGCCTTCACAAAGGTGAGGAGGGCATGGAATGGTTTTTTTTAATAACTGGGATTTGAATTTCACTTGCCATATTTGTCTTCTTTTGTAGTCATTTAAAGTAAGTGTTATTTTCTAGATATTGAGCCATTCTTGCATCTTTAGGGAAGTCTTTTTCCTGCACTATTTCATTCAGGGTTACTAGGCAGTTTTCAAAATCTCAGATGAATAATTTCAGGTTTCTTACACATTTGTGGCTTTTCCTGCTCGTGCCTTCCATTCAGTTACCAGACCTTCTATTTCATGGAGCAGACCTTGCTTGAGGACATAATTCTTTTGAATTCCCTTGTGTAAAAATTGGATCAGCTGATCTGGTGTGAGGTGACCTGTTCAGTCTTTTGGTGTGGCAAATGACCTGAGTTAACGCAGATATTTAGATAACAAGGGGCCAGGGTGTTGTTTTCTTCATCAGATACCCAGAAAATTGCAGATTTACATAAATGTGAACTTAAGCAACTGTTGCAACACATCCTTCTTACAGCTGATGGCTGTGTATGCTGTTTATATGTTTCGGTTTTATCCCCCTGGGTGCACATTTTGCTCTGGCTACATTTGCATTCTTACTTTGTACTGACACAACACCCCAAGTAACTTTTTATAGTGTCAGATATGTGAGAATGGTAAGAGAAGTACTTCTTTTCTTTTCTTTTTGTTTTTTTTAAACGAAAAAAATTTTATAAACATTCTTTATGTTTCAGATTGTCTTTGTGAAATACTTAAGTTGTTTCATTAAGAAGAAAAGCCTTTACACATTGGAGATTTTAAGAGCCTGGTGGTAATCATGAGGGATTTTTTCCTTTAGTCTTCCATGGTTTCCATTAGTGTTCAAAATATAAGAATTTTTATGGTTTTAAACCTTTTTTGACGTTTGCATTAAAAATACTGACAGAGGCATTCCTTGAGCAAGACAGAAATGTAAAAGTATTTTCAGAATTTCGGAAAGTCTGTCTGTGTTTTTCTTGGAGGTTTTGGTTTTGTTGGTTTTCTTCTTTGGGTTTTTTTTTATATCTGGCAACAATGTCATTGATCCAGCTGTTTTTGTCAGTATCTAATTTGGTCAGGTCATATTTATTAGACATCATTGAGTTCTTCTATATAGGTTTGCATCTCAAAGGCATTGGTTTATCATTCATAAACCACACCTAAAAACAAGGAATCAGCAGGAAACTGGGTTTGCCATCATTTGGAAATAATTGTGGTTGTTTCCTCTAAAGCTCTGGCTCTGTGGTTCTTCAGCTGAACGGTGATGACCCTAAAGAATTCTGTGTTGTTTTTTTGTCTTGGGGCTGGAGAAGGCTGGGAGGTCCAGACAGTCAAGTTTACTGAAATATAATTATAACCTTTCTACATTACTCACAATCATTGGTTCCTCCAAGTGGTTTTCTGCCCCTGTTCCCAGGAAAAGTAGGGCTTTTACTGATTTACTAGAGAAACAAACTCCCAACCAAAACCGAAGTTTTTCAGGCCACTCCTGAGCAGTTCTGTTATTCTACAAGGATCTCTGTGCTCATTGATTTGTCTCATTAGATTGTGCATAATACAGTTTTTCTCCTAACTTTTGAGTCTGATATTTTTTGAAAGAAAGACCTGTCCCTAGAAAATTAGGAATCTAAATGCATTTGAAATTGTGACAGAACAGCCTAATTATGTAAAAATCATACATAAAAATATCTCTTGACTGACTTGTTAGATTATTTCTGACAGTACTGAAATCACCAATAGCACTGAAAATGTGTGTTTTTCTCAGTATGTTATGATGAACATTTGCTTTGAATAATATGCTGCCTCGTGTTGAGAATTGTTGGAGGAATACAAATCAAAACACTCTCAAACCAAGAAAATTTCCTTCAAAGGCAGAATCCTTCAAGACAGTCCAGAAATAGTGGCATTCTCTAAACTCGTTTTTCTCCAGATAATTTGGGTACTTGCATCAGTTTCCAGAGCTTTCCCTTGCTCCCTTACTAAATCATTACTGATAACAGATCATAACAAACCATATTTTAAAAAAAAAAAAAAAAAAGATTAAAATTGATTTTTCACCTCTTGAAAGTGAGAAAATAGCAGAGAGAGAATTGAAGAGCAAGCAGAAAATCTCTTTATAAAGCAAGAAAGTCACTGCCTTTTTGAAAAAAGTTCTCCTGGTTACAGTTTGATAAAGGTGATGCTTATAATCCATACACAAAAGAAAAAAAAAGGGAATACTGATTCCTTTAGGCTTTTCTTTTTTTTTTTTTTTTCAGTAATGAGTGGTTTATTTGCTCTCATTTGAATATTTTAAACTTGTTATGGTGGAGTGATTTTGTAATTAGAAGTAGAGCTGATTTCTCCCACTCCATTACACATTGCAAATACTTGTGGGAGGCAAGTTTTGTTCTTAGGCATGTGGCATTAATCTCTGATTAATGTTGCACGAACAGTTCAGCTCCAGGTCTGCTTTTTAATTTGTTCACAAAAGGTACTTGTATTGATAAAATATGACAGGGTTAACTTTGTTTGCTTAGAAAAATGTTTTAGCTATTTTTCTCTGCTGTCCTTGATGTTACACAAAATGACCAGACATTCCTAAAGTGACCTTTGACATGGAGTATTATATTCCAGAATTCCTTTGAGGGTAAAAGGGATTTTTATTTTTTTTACAGTGTATGAGTGGATTATTTTATTTCCACAAGAGATGGCTCAGTTATCTGACCTCATGGAATTAAGCACTCTACAGTCAGAATGGCATGTGAGAAAGATTGCTCTGAAAAACCCAGTCAGAAATTCCTGTTACCCTTCCTGCAGAATTCCCCTGTGTCTGCTCTCTTCACTGAAGTGTAGGGCCACACTGGTAGTCTGGGTCAAGGGAAGTGCCTTTTTTAAAGTGCTGTACTTTGGCAAGGTTTGATGCTTTCAAGGCCATAAGAATGTTGGAGGAAAACCCTCACTGTGCTGTAAAATGGGTGAGAAGGGAGGAGAGAGAATCCAGCTTCCTCCTCAGGTCCCAGCTTCAGTGTCTTCGAGGCACTGCAGAGAGATGCATCTTGCTGAGTAGAGACTGATCAACGCTGCCAACCACCACATAGCTGAAAAAACATTCAGAAACATCTTAAAAACAGAATATGGGCCTCATTCTGTTCCAAATACTGTTCAGAGTGTAACTGTCAGGTACTTTGACCAAGACTGGTGTATGACTAAGGGCTGGTAGCATCGTCAGCCGCATGAGATCTCAGAAGTCCCAGTTATTAAAAAGCTGAAGGCAACATAAAAATCATTATTACCTCAGATAAATCAAAATGTCAAACCTGAATCTTGAGCTATGGAAAAACTTTTCAGATTTATAAGTTGGTAGTGTGGAAACTTTCACGAATGAAGCAGCTAAGCAAATGGTTATAAGGCTGTGGATGTAACTGTTCTTTGAAATATATCTGTGTTCCTGTGATAGTGTTGTGTTGTTAATGAACCTTGTGTCTTATTTCAGAGAGATTCCCCCTCTACATCCAGACAGTCCCCAGCTAATGGTCATAGCAGCACTAACAATTCTGTTTCGGTAAGATTTCCAGTTCCACACAGAGAAAGTGTGAAAGTTTTGTTGGTGCTCATCTGCCATTACTGTTATACTTATCGTGTGGTCAGTGGAAAATTTTGTCCTGCTGAGAGAACCCAGGTTATTGCATATGTAACTCCCTGTTTTCTTTTTTTTTTTTTTTAAGGGCTTTTTCCAACATATTCTTCTCTTTAAAAGCCATACAGTGAATTAAATGTTAATAACTGTACTGTGACACTTCAGTCATCCTTAAATCATTGTCAGCACTTTCCTCAAAACTAAGCAGAGGTTTAAAGTGGAAGTTTTTATTTCCATCCTGAACTTTGGAAGCAGAGTTCGAAGGAAGAGTAACTGTGCAGTTGGTATCCCAAGACATTTTAGATTGGTTTTTTTTTTTAAGTTTTGTGTTTTGAGAGCCCTCTGGAACGTGTGCTGGTTTCCGCTATCTGAGTTAAGGAATTGGTGTGCTCTCTGCTGTCGTGGTACGTGCACATACTGTGTGAAACATGAGCCTTGCCTGGATATGGAAAGCAAAAGGAAGTGGCTTTAAACTGCACTACAAACCAAGCTATTACCATCACATCTTTAACACAAAGTACTTCTGTTTTGTATGTATTCAGGTGGAAAGGTGCTGTCGATCTCCTGTTCTTCCCAAAGTACATTATTGTTAAAATTCGTGTTGTTTATCATTTGTTGTTGTTTGGACCAATGTAACTACACATAAGTTTCTTCAGTGAGTGCTGTCAATATCATGAGTTCATGGGACTAGCTAAAAACAAACAAACAAACCATAACCAAGTAACTATTTCTTTAACTATTAATAAAAATTGCAACTCAGACATTATTTGCCACAAGGTAAAGTGCTTATTAATTAGTAGAATGAAAAATAATTGTGTGAATGAAAAATTTAAGACATTTTTGTGAATTAAATTGAATTTATAACGTGATAAGTAGTTATAATCTTAATTCTCAGCACAATTGATCACATTATACGTTTTTAATCATAGGTTTTTTAATATTTATAATAGCCTCTCTTAAAAGCAAAACTTAATACTTAAGTGGAAAAGGCATTCACATAAAGAGCCTCTTTCACTTGGTGGTGCTTTTGTGTTGAAGATGCTGAATTATTTATTAAAAAGCACATTCTCTATCTGCTTAAACTTTTTATCTGCTTTCTTCAGCTTGCTGCTAAACAGCCTGGGTTTGATTTTTCTTTAAGAAAGAAGTTATTTCTAAACATGGGTCAATGCTTTATACTTTTGTCTAACTTACCATTTTACTGTAATGTAGTATGAATCACTAACAAACGGTGTTATGTACCCTTAAAAAGTAAAATGAAAATTTCTTCTCCTGGGTTGACTTTATTCTGCAGGACTTGCCATCGACAACACAACCAAAAGGACGACAGGTGAATAGATATCCTCCATGGGAATTTTTGTAAACTTAGCTGCTAGCAAACATCCCTGCTTACCTTTTCCCCCCTCATATTCTGTATGTGCTGGACTAAAACATTTAAGCTTGGAAAATTTATTCCATTTTTTTGGTCATTTTTCTTTTTAACTCATTTGTTTGTGGCTAATTCAAAATAGCTTTTTTTTTTCATGTGTCCACATGTGTGAGTTACCAAGTCACTAAGAATTTAAATGGAGATGTTGATTTAGTTCAGAATGCATTAATAGACTTCCTGTTGTGCAGTGACCTGTGCAGATTTTAATCTTAGAAGAAAGCTCAAATTTCTGTTTTAGCTGGAATGGAGATGAGTAGGGCAGGTGTCCAAAACTCTAAAATATTGTGCTGACAAAGATTTCAAATCTTGAGTTTATGTGAAACTAATTATTAACATTAACAAAGCTCTTCAAAGAAAAACATTAAGGACAGTTTCTGATAAGTCTCATAAATCTGAAGATGGTCTCTTAAAATTTCAGTCCGAAGTCCCATATTCAATAACCTCCCTTAGCTCTGGTACCTTGACCTGGTGGTCGTGCAAGTCAGCACAGACCAAAGAAAGATCTTCCCTCTGCAGAGAGTTCCAAGAAAGCCCATAGGAGCTCCTCAGAGGGATTCCTGATCATTCTCTTGGCAATTTTAAGAGTTTTTGGTTTTTTGCCGCAGCCTTCAAATGAGCACATAGTGTCAAGTGATTTGTGATTCATCTCCAGTAACTGCTCCAGTTATTTATAGTCTTTCCAGAATCTACCTCTGAATTTTTAACTGTGTACTCAGCCTCCTTCTCTACCAGGAATTTTTATAACAGCTCTTGCAATTCCATTCAAGAAGTCAATCATCTACTTTAACTCTTGTCTTTGAAAATCTTTTTATTCTGCTGTCTGGTTGAGTTGGCTGGAAGGTCTATTACAAGAATGGTTTGCTCTTACTTCACTTCCCATTTTTAAAGCTCTCTATGGTTCTTTCAACTTCCCATTTTCTTCTGAAGCTGCCTGAATGTAAACCTGGAAAGGCTCCATGAAACACCTTCCAAACATTTATTTTAAGTTTTCATTTGCTCCTCATAGGGTTTTTTCCCTAGGAGAAGAAACTCTGTTCAAGGCAATATCAAAATAATGGTTGTTTCTCCTACTCACACCATTTATAATTATCTGATTTTTTTTCAATTTTTTTACCTGATTTTTCCCATTGAACCAGTATATTTTTCTTGTCATCCTGGAAGACAGCGAAAGCTTGGATAACAGATACTTTTTTTTGTGAAAGGAAGTCTGTAATGTTCCAAGAGCTGCCAATATATGGTGGATAATGGCTCAAACTGGAGCAGGGACTTGAAAAGCAGGGAAGTTTCTAGATAGTAAAAATACTGCTGATATTTCTAGACCTATATTAATAATTCAGGCAAAATAAGGGATTGCCTCAATATTGATTATTTCACGGAAAACAAATTACGAAGTAAACATAATTGGTTTCAAAATATCCTTTTCTCAGTTAATTAAAACAAGTCGGGTTGCTTTTTTAAATTGAATGCACAGCAGAGCAAGGCTCAGATTTAATGTATTAAAAGTCAAGTTCTATATTGGTATTGTCATCTCACTGCAAACCAATAAAAATACATCAGATACAAGATAAAAGTGATTAGCCATTTTAAGTTAATTTATTCATATGTCGAGGTGCAGATTGGATTACTTTTTTAAGTGCTAACACTGCACAGTTACAGCTATTTTTGGAGCAGAATTTGAGCAAAGTTGAAAACTGATTGCTACAGTTTCTAAGAAGGATTTTACTTTGCAATGTAATTGTTGGGGATTTTTAAATCTAGTCCATTTTTAGTAAGAAAATCAGCAGTGTGTGTATACAAGGCTGTCTGAGATGCTGTAGGGTGATGTTTGAAGTTCATAAACTGTAGAAATTATCCATCTAGGGCATGACATTTAATTTTGATTTTAAGATCCTTGGGTGCAGCAAGGCTCTAATTAGCAACCAAAACTGGAGATCACTTTTATTTTTATTTTCTAGGGTTGAGACCTCAGTAACACACAAGGAAAGGATTGGTATATTATTTTAAATTGTGACATCAGAGTCTGAAGTCTTTCTGTTAATGTTCCTTAGAGAATAACTTGCTCAAATCATGCATTTTATTTACATGGGAGCAGACTTTTACTGAAAAACCCATACAGAGAATTTCCACATTCCTCCTGAGTAACTCTGTGATAGGTACAACACAGGACTTCCTAAAAAAGACTTTTTTTAATGTCTTAAATCTTAAAAACTCCCATTCTAAAGATCACTAATAAAGCCAAACTCCTTTATACTGTCCAATAACATTTCCTGCCTCAAAAATTTTTAAAACATATCATGGGACTTCAGTTGGACAGTACACTACAGATTGAGTTGTAAGGTTCTGGCTTATGTTCTGTAATGATTTGTGATAGTTAGTAACTATTAGAGGGGCTCTATGAGTTTATTACATTTTTGCTGTTCAGGTTCTATAGAATGTAGAAACCATGAGCTGTTGCAATAACATCGTATGTCTCCGTTGTTTGCTGGAGAGGGCATTTTCATTTTCGTTTTCAACTATCACTTATGCTTTGGCACCTTCCTTTTTTGTTTCTTTCTTTGCTTGTTGCAACCAATATGTGTAGCTGCATTCACAGATCAGATTTTCACCTGTTGCTCTGAATGCCATACCAGTAATAATATTGCAGTGTCTCTTATAAACTCTTTTTTTTGTAGATCTATGTAAGAGCACAATTTGAATATGATCCAGCAAAGGATGACCTCATTCCTTGCAAAGAAGCTGGCATCAGATTCCGAGTTGGTGATATTATCCAAATCATTAGCAAAGATGATCATAACTGGTGGCAGGGTAAACTTGAGAACTCCAAAAATGGTACTGCAGGTCTTATTCCTTCTCCTGAACTTCAGGAATGGTATGACTTAAGTTTTCTATTAAAATGAACTTAGTTTTGATTTTATTTCTGTCTTTCATACTTTACATTGTTGTATAGCCAGTTTTTGAATGATTTTTTCTTTTTCCTTTTTTTTTCCTTCTTTTTTTTTTCAAAGTCTATATATTGACTCAATTTGTGTGGTATTGATTTTTTTTCTCATATATGCATAGCAGTAAGGGTTACATGCAATTTCATATGGGTGATTACGTTAAAGAAATAAATTAATTCCTGTGTTAATAAACGTTGCGCTTTCTGGTATACTGTAGGAAACTAGGACTGAAGATGGCTACATGCAAATTGGTTATGTAAGAGGGTCAAATTAATTTCTCTTTCAGCTTCTAAACAGAGGTTTCATAAGTACTGCTTACATGCAAGTGCTGCGGGAATAAGGTTTTAGCAAGATGTCAGGCAGAAAGGTCATTTGGGGGAGTTTTAGGGTTTTCTTTCCTTTTCATTTTTCACATGAATGTCAAAAAGCAGAACAAAATCTCGATGCTAAGATTCCTGAATGACAGGTTCAGTGAACAGCAGTGGCACTGAGCAGTGCAAAGCCTTTAAACAGCCTCTCACAGGAGCTGTTTAGAAAAAATTTTAAAAGTATCAGCACAAATTCTGGCAAGCAGGTCCTGGCCCTTGGAAGGTATGGCCATAACTCAGTGAAGTTTATCAACATGGATAATCTAGCCCAAAATACTTCATACAGGATTTGCTACATGAAAGAATTGGAGTTCTGCACTGGGTTTAACAGCTCCTGTGCATCCTGGACTGGCTAAGGGGGATTTTTTCAAGAGAGAGACAGAGGCAGACAAGACCTTTAGTTCCATCTCCTGAACTCTGTGCGAGCCTGACATAAGGGAAGCAAGGTGCACACTGCAGCAGGGTCCTTTGCAGTGCTTCACCCTAAAGATCAACTTCCAAACAATCCCACAGCACAGCACCACTTGCTCTGGAGTAACTTAGACCACAGTGGTCTTTCCGGACCTTGTGCTCTTCCACTCTGATCTGCTGCAGAGTGGTCTGGATTCATTTCAGGAGCTGCCCTTCCTCCCATGCTCACTTCATCTGTGAGCTTCTGTCATCCACCTCTAAGAAAATATTCTTACAACAAAATACCCCTGTATATATGTTCTTTTAAGCCATTAAAAAAAAATGTTTTTAAAAGTTTTACTGTACACTTGTTCTATAAAGTCTTACTTTTCTAATTGATTCTGTGCAGCTTTTTAAAGATCCTTGATTACAGCAGAAAATGTTTTTTCTCCTCCGTATGCCAGGCGAGTTGCTTGTATTGCCATGGAGAAGACCAAACAGGAGCAACAGGCCAGCTGTACTTGGTTTGGAAAGAAAAAAAAGCAGTACAAAGACAAATATTTGGCAAAGCACAACGCAGGTATGAGCAAAAAATGCAGGTATCTTTAACAGGTTACATTTTTTGCAGTTTAAGCCTTGCCATTAATTGTTCAGCTGGCACTATGATATAAATCTAATGAGTTACTTAGGAAAGTATAAGTAAAATTCTAATTACGCCAACATTACTCTGCTTGTTCTTTGCTATTTAAGCATAGAACTTAGTCAGTGAGAGGCAAGCTGCCACAAAATCAGTGCATCATAGTATAGCCTGATACAGGCTTAGATTGTTTGGGGGCTTATGTTTAAAGCAGCATTAGAAACCAACAAGATACTATTTTTGCAACCTATATAACTGTACTGTGCTCTGCAGAAGACTGTTCTGTAGCATCCCTGTTAATATGTGTTATAGTTACGGATTACATGTGTGAAAACATCATGAAAGAGCATTTTTGTTGAAGTGGTAGAGCTGGAAGTGGAATAAGAGTCATTGCATAGGCAGTGTGTTATTTGCAGTTACCAAACAGAACCAGCTGTGGAGGTTTAGCCTCCTTGCAGTGATTTCTGCCTGAATCCTGAGTTTGGGGCTTCTGTTTAGACTGCTGAGAAAATGAATTGTTTTAGAAAATTTTGAAAGTGTAGAGTAAGAGATTCTTGTCAAGCGAAATTCATTAGTTTCAGTAGTAAAGAAGACAGACGCCTTCCTTTATGAGCTGAATTTGCTTCTTTTCTTCTTTTAATATAAAATACTTAATGTGCTGAAACTGCTTTTCAACCCTTTTCTGTTGCTTCTGCATTGATATCACACTCTGTGAGGCTTATGTTGTGGTCTCCTGAGAGGCTTGCAGAGACTTTTATTAGAATCAAAAGAGATACCTGTCCAAGCAGTGTCACAAAAGTATTTTATATATTAAGTTAATTTCTGGGGTTTTCTTCAGTTGCATTCTTGAACACACCAATTAAACAAAATAAATCCATATTTTCACATATTTCTCTTTACCTGCACAACATGTGCTGTATCAGAGCTCATAATGTGTCACTACTATACAATAGGTTTCCTTAAAAGTAATTTGAAAGTAAATTCTAAGAAAGTCAAAGAACAGTAATTGTCATTTATACTCTTTATTTCAATGTTGCCTTTAAGATGTTCACAGGTGAATATAAAATTATTTGTTACCCTGAAAGCTCTCACAAGCAGCGATTGAAAGCTTTAAGTAGGTTCCTTCCTTTCACTGGTGTAACACCCTGCTTGTTCTAATGTTTCCCCTTCATTGCAGTAGCACTCAACCACATTTTAGTAATTATAAAAAAAGCTGTTGAGAATAAACTGGATTTTATGAGCCAAAGTCTTTCACAATACTGGTATCAATTGCCCCCAGCACACTTTCCCACAGCCTTGTTCCTCCCTTCTGTTGTGGCCATGCTGTGAACTGGATCAAGAACAACCCAAAAAAACCATGGATTCTTTTCTTTAGGGCAGATACATTTCTTAATGCAGCTCTCAGTACAAATACAGAACTAAAAACATCGGTGTGAGTAAGCAGGGTCTGCTACAAAGGAAGGAGCTAAAGGAAGGATGGGCAGGGAAGGAGAAGGAGCAGGCAGCACTGTAGGAACTAGCTCAAAGACTTTCCATCAGTCAAATTCCTGAAAGGAATCTGGACTTTCCAGTCTTGACATGGGGGAACATTTTGGAGAAGGTTGATAGCACTTTGAGTCACACAGTTCACCTGCCTTCACCAGCAATGCTGTTCTATCTTTATTTGCTTTATATCAGAGCAGGTGTTTGCCAAAAACTAGAAATACAACCATTAAAACTTACGATACTGACCATGAAAGAAACTGTTCCCTTCAGAATACAATTTCCCCTTTCCCCTAAGTCAAAAAGTTAATGTAAGCACAGATTGAAATCAAGATTTCTTGTAGAAATGTTACTGATCTTAGTGTCCCTGAGGTACTGAAGGTGATGCCAGTAATATTCCAGGGAATAGCACCAAATACAGGATATTCAATATATGAATATTGTGAATTGCTTTGGTGCTCATGTGAGTTCAGGTTTAACTGAGGTGGCACTGAATTTACATTCTCTGAAGTACTCTGTCACATGCAGGATTGCTATGCAGAAACAGGGTAACACTGGCCCTTGCAACCTTTCAGTGCATGTGTTTCAGAATAAAAACCAGATTTTTCTTCTGCTGGATCCCAAACAAGGATAATCATTGTCAAAATGTTGCTCTTACAAGAAAGTAGAGGTTATTTCTCTTACATCCTAGTATAAAATTAAGTAAATTGATCAGCAGTGTGTAATCTATTTGGACTTGTGTGTTATTTTTCTCTTAGGGGTGAGGCTGAACTGGGGTGCTGAGAAATGACCCAGTAAAATCATCATCATCAGCTCAGATTTGTGTGGCCAGCTAATGGTTTGAGAGCTGGTGTGGTATATTGGGATATTACTGGAAGTAGAAATGAGATTATTCTGCTAATAATAAATAAATCAGACATCGTTTATGAAGTAAACAGGAGATGATTTCAGTTGCTTTTTAGAGTTAGAAGCAAATACATTCTCCTTTAACACAAAAACATAATCCTATTTCTCTTTCCTCCATGCTTCATGTTAGAGTATTAGGCAATTTCATGATCATGTGTTTTATCAGTGTAAAGTCAGTTTTAAACCAAAGCCCACAGAAAAAATGAAATCTCTTTTCCATTATTAGATTCACTGACATTTTTATAAATGCTCTAGAGATATGCTGCAGTGATATCTAGATATATTTTTTATTTATTTTGCTGAAAAGTTATTGCAGGGCTTCAGAAAAGAACAGAACATACCAGAACTATGCTCCATATTATGCATAATGTAGAAAATTGCCAAGCTTTTATAAAATATGTTTATCATTTCTAAACGTGATTTATTTGCCTTGTGTTTAGACTATTGCATGGTAAAGTTTATTTTGTGCATATACTTTTTATTTTACTAATATATTACAAGCCATATCTCAATGACCCCTGTACATTTTTCATGCTGTCTTACTCCCAATGGCCTCTGTGCATGTAAGTAACCTGTCAAGTGACAATGCCTCTTTATTTGCTTCTTACTGTTTCCTTTCAAGAACTCCTTTTCTTTATTAGCTAGTAACACAGAAGCATTGAAGTTCAGTCTTTAAGTGTGCCCTGTATTCCTCCTATCTTTGTATATTAAGAAATTAATCATTTTTCTTTTGCATTTGAGAACCCTACAATCATTAGTTAAATCCATGTAGACTGAGGCACATCTTCTCCATGCTACTATTTTGTGGTGAAGGCATTAATATGTGTCATTTCTGATGTCTGTTCCTGTTGTTTGTATCTAACATAACGTGGTTTTGTTCAAGAAGAAAACAAAGGATTGATTTTTTATTTAATTATTATTTTTCAATGGAAAAAGACGCTTAGGTGGTTAGCATGGTAAAGCTGTTCAGTGTGTTGTAGATCGTTAATATTAAATGAATTATTAATTTGTTTAAATACTGTGAAGTTGCAAAAAGCACAGGAGTAAGAATTCCATTATGGAATGGAAGAAAAATATGACTAAATTCTTGCTTGTAGTATTTGGGGAAAGGTTGAAAGAGATTCTTCTTTAGGATGAAATTCAAAATGCTTCAAATGGACTAGGAAGTTTTCATATCTGTATCTTTTCAAGGCCTTAAAAGAGTTGAGTGTGTCAATTGGCTGATTTGTGGTTTGACCAAATTGAAGCCATTGGACTTTTTCTCTCAGGTAAAAAGACTGCCATCAAATTGAAAAACTGAGAGATATCCACATGCTGAAAGATGGATTGGATACAGCTGAGGTGGATACACTGCTTAACACCTGGAAACACTCAGAGATTCCATAATTTGGATGGAGTCTCTCCTCCTTCCTTTTCAAAGCGTGCAAAAATACTGCTCCGCAATTGCAGATTGCTGTAATCTTTACAAATATAAATAACTGCCTCCTGGCTGCTTCTTTTCATTAGAATTCAGCAAGAGTTACCAGAGATGATGTGTTACTGGGCACAGGAGGAATAAGCTGTTATTAATGAACAAAACTTGATTTGTCAATCATTATATTCCTTGGCAATTGACAGCAGATTGATAGGCGTGATGGAATTCATCCAATTTCAACTGCAGTCGAAATGATATCTGAAATAATACTTTTACAATTTTTCCCTAAATATGGTGGAGGTTCTTTTCTGTAATGCCATCACTTTTCATCAGAATTCTTCATTCTGTCACAAGTTTTAAAAGCATGTCAGTTTAATTAGCACGTGTGTATAAAGAGAACTCTAATTACAAGTAAATGGTGTGGTTTGAAAGAATAAATACCACAAAGTATTAACACTCTGTGCATTTCTCATAGATCTTGTTAAAACATTATGAAAGTATCCCTATCTTCAATGTAAATAGATGTTCTCATATTGTATTCATGTCAGTCACTGTCTACAGATTTTTCTTTAGTATTGCTATTTTTTAGGAATGCAAACGTGAATGGCATGCTGTTTTAGCTGATTTTTGTGGTCTGCTGAACACTGCATGAAAGGACATGCAAACTTTGCTGAGCATCTCGGTAGCTTTGTTACTGCTCTTAACAGTTTTTAAATGAACACTCTTGTTAAAATTTCATAAGGAATGAATGGTTTTGTTTTCCATAACATGTTACTTTGTATTATTAATCTAAAACTTGCTAAAATTGTAATTTGTAGCAAAATTAATTGTTGCCTTTAATACACCTTTTTTTCTTATCCTTTGGGCTTTCTTTTGTGTTTTAGTGTTTGATCAATTAGATCTCGTCACATATGAAGAAGTAGTAAAGCTGCCAGCATTCAAAAGGAAAACATTAGTCCTACTAGGTAATTTTCAGTTATTTTTCTGAACATAGCATCATAGTTTTGAAGCCCTTCTGGCGGAAAATTTCTAAATCCATTTTTTTGCGTTGCGTATCAGGTGCGCACGGTGTCGGAAGAAGACACATAAAAAACACACTCATCACAAAACACCCGGACAGATTTGCCTACCCCATTCCTCGTAAGTAGCAATGTTCAAGGTGCTGCAAGATTGTTTGTCATGTGTGGATGCTGAAATGCTGTTAGCAGGGAAATTTTCTCTTCTTGCATTCATTCTGTGAGAACTTTGCTGTGTAAGCTATGCAAACAATAGGTAGGGTTTTTGTAAATAGCATTCATATCTGGTATCTTCTGACCTTGTGTACATTATATTAGGAAAAAACATTTCTAAGTGGGTGTCTGAGATTTTGACCAATCACCCTAGGAGAATTGTAAACACTGTTCAATTACTTTATAGAACTAGAATATATAAATGGTATTATAAATTTAATAAATAATTCATTCCTCACTCTGACTCCTGCCTCACTGCATCTCTGAACCCCTGCTTAGAAACCCATAGTCATGCTTGACAACACCCTCCTTGTTCTACTGGCTGTGTTCAGCTCAGCTGAGACAAACCCTGCCTTAAAGTTAGGAGCTGTGGTAGGGCTGGGTATGTTTCTCTGCTTTCTCAAAGGGCGGGGTGGGAAGTAACACCACTTCTGCATCAAATGATCCTCACTATTCAAAAACTTCTCATTAGGCATACTTCTCCCTACCCCAAGTGTTTGTTAATTTAGAATGAAGGATAAAAGATTTCTCATTTTTAACTTGGTGTAAATCCCATGAGAAGAAATATGAGCTGGATTTAGCTGGATTTATTTTAATATTTTAATTACTTCTCGTAGCTTAGTCTTGAGTACTGGTATTACAGTAATGTAACTTCAAGATTCCAGAGATGACACTAAGTAAAAGAAAACACAATTAATTTCACTGCTTGCAAGTGGGTTGTTGTGAAAAGCACAGAGGTGTTTTCCCTTCATAACAATCTCTATCAATATCAATAGGAATTGCAGATGCCATTACATGATTTCTTGGAGAAGCATCCTTTTTCCTCAAGCTAAGCACACTGAAACAAGAGCATCCAGCCCCTGCCTGTCCACTCTATTTCAGATTGACCTCAGAAATGCCATACGTGGCTCAGAAGTGACAGACATTTAATTTTCTTCACAGAAACTAGTTATTTTATCTGCAAATGCTTTTAAAATGAACTCACCTATACCATGATGAACATGCATTAGATTGCCTGCATTAGGTACCTGCTCTGTGGAAGCACTGAAATTGTTTCACTGATTTTATAAGAAGACTAAAAAGATGCATTTTCTGCATTCCTTTACAGAACCACGATGTAGTAGGTAGCTTTTGAGATAGGCCCTAAATTGGATGAGGAGTTTGGGAGAATGTTTTATGAAGAAATTACCTGCATACTGAAAACTGAGCAAAAAGATCAGGGCACACACAATGGCAGTTAATTCTAAAGATCAGTAGGCCACACTTCCCTTACCACATAAGTCTGTAGAAGCAATATTTTCCAAAAGTATGTTATTCCTAAGTAGCTTTCACCTCTCTTGACGACAGGTAGTCAGGTTTTTAGACTGCTTTTTAGACTTATCCTTTTCACACTCATAAAATATTAAATTAAAAAATGTGAGAATGCAGAGATGTTTTTTGGACAAAAGAGGATTTAGGAGAACTATGAGTATCTTAAGTTCAGTAGACCTAGGGACCCTTCTTCTCCTGCTGTTCCCAACGTATTTTCCTGAAACTCCTGCTTTTCCCAGTGCCTGTCATTCTGACTGCCTCATGCTTCATTGCTCTATATGTGATTTGACAGGGCATCATTCAGTGAAAAGGTATTGATAAACAAGCAAAATAAAAAGCCATATATAAGCTTAATATTGCTTCTGTACTAAAATATTTTGTATTTTCAGACACAACCAGACCTCCAAAGAAAGATGAAGAAAATGGCAAAAATTACTACTTTGTATCACATGACCAAATGATGCAGGATATATCAAACAATGAATATTTGGAATATGGCAGCCATGAGGATGCAATGTATGGGACAAAACTGGAAACAATACGAAAGATCCATGAGCAGGGACTAATTGCAATACTTGATGTAGAACCTCAGGTAACTAATTAGAAGTATATAAAAATGGGACTCATCACAAATCCTTCAACCTCATTTCACTGAGATGTTTTTATTGATTGCACACTAGGTAAGTGCTGCATAAAGTGATGTGGAACAAAAGTCCTTGGACCACCAGGGTATCAGTCTGTGAAGTGGAATTCTGGTAATCATCTGGTTAGAACACAAAGGAGAAAGAAAAATCAGGCTCTCAAGAAACACTAATTGTTTATTCATTGTATAAAATCTGTGGAAAATTCTGATACATTTCCTTTGAAACATCTGTGTAGTCATTACTTTCGATTCACAGAGATCTGTTTATATATTTTGTTAAGTGGAACAAAATGAATAGGGACAGTTGAGATGTTTATGTTATTCTAGCAGATGGAAGGAAATGGGAGGAAAGACAAAATTGTGACCGGTGTTACCTATTAAAATTTGCTGACTTATTTCTTCATTGTGAGGGCATTCAGGAGTTCAAATCCTTCTAAGAATTTCACAATAGAAATGAGATACCTGACTAAATTATTTAAGACAGTTCAGAGTATGATGGTGTGGTGGTGTTCTTAAAAATAAAATCCCACATTTAACAGTGTTCAGGGAGAGCAGTATTTATAGTCAGTTCAAATGGAGCAGCTGTTAACAGCAAACTCTCTTGATAAACTTTTACAATATGCATTATTCAAAAGCTGTACAATTCTCAGAAGTGGTTTTAATCTTTGTTAGAATACATTTACATTTGGTAACAGCTGCCTTTGCCACACTTCCTCCAGCTCGTGTCCAGCAAGCCACTTTCCTAACCAGCTTCCTCACTCATCCATCTGAGCTCATTGAGGCCAGCCTGTTTGTGGGCTTTTTTCTGGTTGTCTTACACCACTTGCCTGTTTTCACCTGGGCCCTCTTGGTTATGTGGGCTTGCTTGCATTTCACTTACGGGGTTTGTCTCTTGCTTGGAGCAGGTTGGCAGAGGTGATTCCTGTTGGTGGGTTTCAAGCAGCAGAAATGAAAACCTTTTAGCTCAGGGAATGGATGGATAGTGGGAAGTTTTGTTTCATTGGTTTCTTTAAAAAGAAAAAGCTTTGGAGAAGACAAGAAATGGAAGGAGCAAAACCAGAGTGACTTTTAGTAGTCTGACTTTATCTTGTCCACCCCTTTGAGTTCAGCTGAGATGTTTAACTCACTGTCCTGCACTTCAGTCGAGCCTGGATCTGTGACAGTTTCACAAATGGCAGCTCTGTGTCACTCAGTTCATTAAGGCAACTCTTTAATGAGAACTCTCCTCTTTTGCACAGATTTGTTTCAGGAGATTGGAGCTGTATTTCCTGCATTTAATGCTATGCACACTTTTTATACACTTCAGACTTCTCACATCACATTTTCATTTGTTTAAAAAGCAATAATTTTATAAGAGTAAAAATTATATTCTAATCAATATTCTAAAACACAATTGGCTCTTTTCCCTATTTAGGGCATAACTGAAGTTTTTTTACCTGGCGTTTCTTCAGTCAGTTTAAATGTAAACAGAATTCCACACTCTTTGAGACTGTATGGGAAGAGGCTCTCTGAAAACACTAAAGCTTTTACTGTCTCATAAACTCACTTTAATTAGGGATAAATGTGTGTTTTGACCACCAAAAACGTAAAATAATAGAAAAAGTTAGGTGTCTGTATTACTAAGGTCTTGACTCCAGTTCAGTTAAAAACAAATCCAGCATTGGTAGATCATGAATTTGTGTCTTTTGCTTATGCAACTAAATTTACTTCACATTGATTGTTGGGGATTTCCTCTAAAGTATCTGATTTCTTTTCCCCTAGGCATTGAAGGTCCTGAGAACTGCAGAGTTTGCTCCTTTTGTTGTTTTTATTGCTGCACCTACGATTACCCCAGGCATTAATGAGGTATGGCACGTTGCAATCTGATGTCCTGGCAGAGACAGAATTAAGGATGAGATTCAAATGTGCAGATCAGACTCTTTAATTGTTTCCTTCTCTGTAAATGAAGAGGCAGAAAAATAATTGACTGACAGCTTTATTAAGTTGATTGAGATACGTTTATTGTTTATGAAGCAATAATTCAAAATGTGGGCTTCAAGAGGAAGGATCCATGTGCTGTATTCTAAAAGTACATTCTTTTATTTCATTCCGTGCTCCAGCTCAAAGATCCACTTCCAAATCACTGGCACAACTTACTCAATTGTGAGTTGCAATGCCAGCACTGATCCCACCTTTAGCTTTAGCATTTTCCCTGCATAGCAAATGTGTATCAGAAACAGGCTTATTCATTTTGACAACTATCCTCTAAGAATTGGAAGCTTTGACCCAAGGGGTAATTGCTTATGGAATAATGCTAAGTATTCATGGAGGTCCACATCCTACATTTCCTACTTAGTTTTTATAGAGTATCTGCTCTGCAGATTGCTACTGATTTCAAGGATACCAAGCAGTTCTGGGTTTAGCTGGCACTAAGGCAAACAGCATTTTTGCGAACGCTTGCTTTGCTCAGTCTTCCTTCAACCATGATATTAAAGTATTTAATCTGTTGGATTTGATCATGAATCTCTTCCAAATCTCCTAGATGTCTCCTTGATCATCAAAACACAAAGTCAGAAGCCGTGTCACTACAGCAGGTTTCTATAGAAATATAATTACAATGTCGTAAGCATGAAGCTATGACATCACTGCAGAGGCTTGCAGGAAAAGAAGGAGCAAGACAAACATATTTAAATGCAGATACCCTGAATGATTATTCACCTAGAAAGTGGAAAGTGAAGAATTTTGGCCTCAAGCTGCAATTTTACTGGCAGCTGAGGCATTCTACTAGTTCACTGTGATGCTTTAGTAGGTTATTTTAGCTCTAAATTGGATTTTTGTCAATTTTTAAGCACCAGTGCTAGAACAAGCAGTATAAGTGTATAGCCAGGAAGAGGGATGGGAGGAGGAAGAAGGCTCTGTTCACTTTCACAGCATTAAGTTATGTCATTTCACTGTGTCTTAGAGACCCACACCCTAATGGTACAACTCGAGAGTGTAAAGGCAAAGATCCCTCAGCACAGCACAATTTGCCATGTTAGTGAAGTGACACTTTGTCTAACTGCTGGTGTGATGCTGTGAATCAGTACAATCTTGATAAAATACTAGAATTTTGTCATCTACACCGAATTTGCCTTTGTGTAAACAAATAGCATTGCATCAGGTAGCCTGTAAAATTATATAATCGCTCGGGCTTGTTGCCTCCATACCTGTCTCAGCTCCCAAAGTCTTTCCTTGCTCTCACTCATCTCCCAGTGGTACTTAAATTTTAATCTTCCAGTTGTAGGATGTAATACAGAGATACTAGGGACAGTTCATGTGAGAAAACGTTTTCCCTCATTCATGGGAAAGAGAACAGAAATGTGCCTTTTATAGTAGTTTTGGGGAAATACTTCATGCCAAAGAATTAGTAAAGTATTGTGTTCTAAATATTTGCATTCATGCTGTGAAAACTGTCTTTATTTTAAGGTCCTGTGACAAAAGTCTCTGTGCCCACAGGGTTTCACCCAGGCACATGAATTGCTGAGCCAAGGCCACACTTACAAAACACGCTAATTTATTAATCAATTAAAGTTAGGGAAAGGGAGGGGCAGGCAATGGTAATAGCAGCAGACCTTACCCAGACACAGGATCCTGTTTTCCGAGCTTCTCTGGGCAGATCAGCAAAGTGTGTCTGTGTGGTAGCAGCCTGCAAGGCAGCAAACAAGGGTGAGGAGTGTGTGTTTCCTATTTCCCATTCATGCTTCCTTTTTGAAAGGTTCATTTGCATAATGAGTGTCCCTTTCTGTTGATCCTCTTGCCCTGCCTTGTTTTATTTTACTTTTTGGGAACACTCCTGTAAATGACTGTCCTTTTTTCCCTCCCCATGTTTTCTTAAATTTCATCTTTGCTTTTCTTTTCATTTTCCTGCATTCGTACTAATTGTCCATAGCTGCCAAAATGGTGCAGAAAACTGCCTGTAAGTACCAGCTAGGGGCTCACAAGGTAGTCCTGCTTATTGCAGTAGTTCTAGAATGTAGATATGCTTGTTCCCAATCAACATTACTTCTGCCACTGGAGTCAAAATTTAACTACTAAAATTCAACTGACTTTTGATATCTGCACTAAAATTATCTGGTAGTGAAAAAAGAGACTATAGAGTAAAATTTCTGCTCTTAGAGGTGTATATCTGAACTTCATGGTAAAACCAGTGCAGAGGCCTGATCCTAACAGTGTCTCTCTCTTGAGACACTTTAGCCTGTCAAAGACCACACAAAATGTCTCGGTAATCGAGGCCCACACAGCAAGAGTCGGGAGACAAAATATTATCCTTTCCAGTGAGTATAGCAATGCACTGTGAGCAGTTCTGCAAAGCACAAGACCAATGTAAATCATACAGGGAATCTCCCAGAGGGCACCCACCTGTCTAATCACAGAGGAAGCTTAAATCAGATGGTTGTTGTGCTAAAACAGAGAGAGGAGAGAGTGTATCACAAATCCTTGGGGTAGTTTCTCTTTCCTCCAGCTCTTCCTACCTCCATTGCCCAGACAGCAGCAAAGAGGAGATCACAGACTCCGTTTGATCTAAACCTTATTGAGCCAAATTCTTCCCACTTTTAGCTCTGTTTCCTCCCTTCCTACAGCCAAAGAATAAAAGGAATTTTTCTTAGGAAGTGTGGAGTTCATCAGCTGTTCAAATTGAGAATTTCTTTCTGTTGAAGCAAAGCTGGCGAAGGCCTGATGGTGTTTACACAACCTTAGAAGGGAATATTCATAATGTTTTGGGCTGGGCTTTGACTGCCACAAGTGGCAGCTGTTGTCCTATGTACTTTCAGGCCAAAAAAACCCAGCCCTCAGACAGTGAAGATGCCACTGGTGGCCATTTATGTACATGGGGTATTTCATGAATAAAGCCATGTTTTTCACTCTTTTCAGCTGTCGTGGAAAAGGAGAGATTAGGAAAGTGAATTGAATTAGCAAGAAAAAGTCTGATCCAATAACAGACACACTGCAACTAGACCCACTTAAAATGCCTATTGCACAAGAGCTGAGGGAAGAAGAAAAGGCAGATGTTGTGCTCACAAATGTTAAATTTCTGAAGTTGTGGCCATCCGTTTGTGTGACTGCAGCTTGCTGAACATTTTGATAAATATCTTGTTTCTTGACACTACTGAGAGGACAACTGCTGAAGAATTTCCTTCTTGGAACATAATCTAGGATGTTCAATATGCAAAATTTAATTAAGACGTTTTAGAGAAATTGAGAGGAACTTACTACAGCAAATACTGTGATTACAGCTAGCTTCAAAGATGAATTTTGGTATTTAAGTCTTGCAGACTCAGAGAAAACAGCCAAGTCTGACATGTACTAATAGATACTCTATCACAAACACAGGTGAAATTTAGTCCCAGAATGAAAGGAAAATCAAGAACTTTAATCTCTTTTCCTTTTGCTGAGCTTAGGAAACTTTGAACCTCTTTCAGACTTTTTGCAATGGCCTATCCCAAACTTATTACTGCCCATAAAAGTATATGAAAGAAGTAATGATTTACATTTCCAACAGGCTGGGAAATTTAGATATTCCAAAATATAGACCACTTTGATCCCAGTAAAGCTGGATCTAGGAGAAGCTAAGTCAGAAAAATACTGAAATTGAATGAATTTCTGAAACACTTCGTTTCTTGGCATCTGTGTGTGTAAGGTAAACTTTACCAGTTGGCTTTTTTTAAGATGAGATAGCTGTAAGAATTTCAGATTTTCATTATCAGTCACAGTAAGATAGATGCTCTAGTGAGAAAAGTCCATACCTGTAGGTAAAAGTAACATTGGTGGGAAATCTGAATAACAATTCAAAATCTGCATAAGGACTTAACAGTTCTAAGGTTTCCAGGGGCTTTTCAGGTACTGTTAGCCCTGTGTCATGAGATCAAAACTCTTTTCAAGGTGCACTGTGATTTGGACAAGACAGACTATAAATACAAAATTAATCTTAGCTGGATACATTTAAAGCACTGAAAATAGTCTGCATGACAAGTTATTGACCTTCCTTTGTAGGTTAATTTAAGCAGGAAAGGCTCAATGCTCAGCTGATACAAATTGATGTCTCTTTTGGAATCTATGAGAAGTTGGAAGTTTACCTAACTAGGGTTTTGGCCTTAAAGACACTGGGCCATATGAAATATTCCACAGAAATACTAGTATTGAGCCACATCGTTCTGTTTGTTAATAGCATAAATTAAATTTGCATGCACTGGAATTTTCTACAGAAGTTCCAGGAGTTGCTGGTGGTGCGTCATGGCCCATACAGGGAACATCCCTTGTACAGAAAGGCATGTGAGAAGTATTTGCCTGACTTGGAATGAAATTTGTAAGAATTTTCAAGTGAAGACAACCACACCACACTGCCCCCTCCCCATCTGAGGCTGCAGCTTCAGGAGAGAAGCAGAACTGTAACTTTGGCAGAGAACTTCTCCTCCACAAGTGGCTGGTTTCGTTGCTGCAGGGAAGGAGAACTGTCTCAGAGCAGGTTGTTTCCTTCAGAGGACCTGAAAGCTGTTGTTCCACAGCTACTCGTCACTGTAATTACAAATACTTGGGAAGCTGAAACAGAAGAAAAAAAAGGTGGAGATTAGCTTAACAGCGGGATAAAATTCTGTTTCCAGAATAATTTCTAGCGAAAAAGCTGTGGGCACTATGTCTGTATTTCCTGCAGCCTAAAACTCTGTTTAGAAAAGTGTATCCCAGCTGGTTGATCAGATAGAGTGAGCCTATGGATACTGCAGAGCAGGAGGAGTCATTTTGCACCATATCCACCCCAAACATGTAGGATAGGAAAAACTTGATTGCTTTCCTGTGGCCATTTCAAGGTTCCTGAAAACAGCAAATGGGCTTGTTGGGGTTTTTTTTTAAATTCATAAGGAAGTTTGCAGGAAGAGAATTCAAACTTAAAATTGCTGCAGAGCCCCGGGAAGAAGCCTTTTGCATCCAGCTCCCTCAGGCAGGCAGACCTCACTAAGGAAGGTCCGATGTCCAGGATGCCTGGTTCATCTCCAGGATCTGACACTGAGAGGGGCTGGAAACGCCCTGCTCTGAGATAGAAACCACAGAGGAGTTATGTGGAGTGAGAACTTCCTTATCAGTGAGTTGTTGTTGAAGGAAGTAGACCCAGAAGATTGGTGTCAAACAGAAAACATTACCAAAACTGGGAACAGCTGATACCTGACAGACACCCTCTCCCTTTCCTCCTGTTTCTCGTGTTCTCACTGGGTCACAGGCCCAGTAGCTCTTACTGTGCACCGTGTCTGATTTATTCACATGTGGTCTCCATTGCTGCTTTTCCAAGCTCCCATCCTCTACCTTGCTTTTTTAACACTAGAGCTGTGTTTTGTCTCCAAGAATGTCAATAACCGAGTGCCGTTTGAGTGTCAGCTTCCAGAGGGAACTGTGCCCTTTCTCCCGTGTGATTCCCGTAGCTGTAGGTGGGAGAGCTAAAGCACCTCCACCTCCCTGAGGCCTTTTTGCCTATTTCCTTCTCAGTTGAGGAGCTGTTGTGGAAGAGCACGAAACAATCCAACTTTTCTTTTCTCCCGTTTTCTCTCCTGGCCGCCGAACAGGATGAATCCCTTCAGCGCCTGCAGAAGGAGTCCGAAATCTTACAGAGAACATATGCACACTACTTTGACCTAACAATTATCAACAATGAGATCGATGAAACCATCAGGCACCTGGAGGAAGCCATCGAGCTTGTGTGTACAGCCTCCCAGTGGGTCCCGGTCTCCTGGGTCTACTAGACCGGGCGTGAGAGAATTGAGGAGAAAAACAAAAAAAATCTGTCATTACTGGGAACCACCTCATACATGGAAAACCTCTTTGTTATTGACCTTGTGTCAACAGGTCTTGGCCCCTAGAGACTACCTAGATGTAGTGTGACCTAAAATATAATTATTGTCATGTCCGAATAGATAGGAGGAGGGGGAAAAAAAGATGAAACACTAATTTAAAGAGACAGTATCTTTTTTTTAATCATTTCTCCTAAACTTTAATAAAATGTATCTTTAAATATATGTATTATTCAGTCCTTCGGAATGTTATATTTTTGGAAATCATAGCTTTTTATTTCAAGGGCCCCTAAAAACTGCACAAAATAGATGCTGCTTTCTATAATCTATTTTAATAGTAATAATAATATGATTCTGTTACCTTAACTTGGGGGTGGAACACTACATTCTTTTTAGAGTCTGATTTTATGGATTGGAAAACTTTGCTTTCCTTTATTTATTTGAAGTAATTAGTCTAGTGGTTACGAAACAAATTCATAAATTTTAAAGGCCTTTTTTTTCGCGCTTTTTTTTTTTTTTCTCTCCTAGGATAGTATTTTTAAGTACTTTTGTGTAACATCCAGATAATGTGATACTGTCTCTTTGAAGAACTCTGTAAAAGTTTTAGAAATTTGAAATTGGGTCTTGACTCTTAATGCATGTGGACAGTCGCAAGCGTTCATGCTGTTGGTGTATCTGTGTTGATAAAACCTGTAATCTACAGCAAAGTACATTCCGTTCATGGGAACACGTACCCAAGGGAATAAAGCAAAATATTATTCTGACTAAGTTGTAAACCTATGCACATCCCTTGCATTTTGGGCAACTTTATAAAAAAAAAAAAAAAAAAAAGAAAAACTGATTTTTATTAATAATAATCATGTAGTGAAATGTGTTTGTAATTTTGTCTCAATTTAATTTGTTGTAAGGTGGGAGGGGGCAATTACTGGTTTCACCATTTCAGATCTGTGTTGTCTGAGAGTATTAACGTTTTAATTAAGTTGAAGCAAAGAAATGCTGATTTTTAATATGTATGTAATTGTTTAAAGATGCACACATTTTAAAAGAAAATACTGTGCAATGAAGAAACCAGTTTAGACATTGCGATAAACTGACTATTCCAAAAGACTCATCTACAACAGCCCTGTAAATTCCTTTAAAAATGGTAATTGACTCTACAGTCTGACCAATTTTTTTTATTTTAAATATACTTCCTTTTATGTGTTCAACAATTAAATGCTTTTGGGTCCTTCATTTCATCACAGGGAGTTTCAAGAACAAATCAGTGACTCGTACAGTGAGGAAAAGTGTCTTAAAGTCTGTAAGGGAAGCCCTTGTAGTGGCACAGCCTGCAGCCTGTCCCAGGGGCTCTGCTCCTCCTGGATCAGCACAGGCTTCCACAAAGCTGGAGTTAGAGCAGAGCCAGCTGAGAAAGTGTAGCCATGGATTGACCTGGCATTTCATTTCCCTTCTTCGTGCTCTTGCTGGCCCACATGATTTGCATTTTCTCTGAAAACGGTTAAAGGCAGCAGGCATTGCCACCTCTTTTTAGGTGTCAGAAATATGCTGTTCCTTAAAATGACTTCTCCTCAAAGTTTGGTTGGCTGTTCTGTCGTATAGTATGAGTTTTAGTGTTTATATTAAAATGATACAGTGATGCAGGATTTTTCCTCAGAGTGGAACTTGCAGCTGTAATTGGTCTCTGGGCTGTTCCAGTTGTTCGGGACCATTGCACGTGCAATCAGAAAAGGGTTCTCATGGTTGAACCTTCCTCACAGGGGTAATTCCATTGCTAATTTTCTCCTGCCTACTCCTTCTGCAGGTTGGGTGGTCAAATCTGTTTACAATTCTTGCAAAATCCACAGCTGAAATCTCAGTCTGGCTGTGCCTCCTCCCTCCCACCCAGCCGGGGCAGGCAGAGGTGTTTATTTCCTGCAGCGTTCACAGCCCGGCTTGCAGCCCATGGAAGGGAAATTCATCCATCACTTTGCCCCACCTGCTGAACACCCTTAATGCCACAGCTGGAATCACGGTGCTGTGGCTGCATCCCAAAACAAGAGCTGCACCCAAGTCCCTTGAGTTTGTAGTTTTGTGGGAAGCAATGGATGAGAGAGTCAGCGTGGGCCTGACGTGCGCAAGAGGGAGCTGTCAGAGTAATTGTAGGTGCTCATCTGTTCTGGGTTTAGCCCCTGAAAAAGGGGATGGTGCAAACTGTGAACTATTTAGTGAGTAAGAGGTAATTGTTGAGTGGTTGTGTTGTTTAGTCCTGGGTGAGCCGTAGCTGGTGTTCTGTAGGCAGCCCTTGCAGCGGTGAGTCCGCGCTGGCTGAGCTCGTCGAAGTGACAGGTTCATTCATTCTCAGAACTACCTCTTTTCCCAGCAAAGCACAAAGATGGGAAGACCTACTGAAAATCAAGCAGTGGAGTGTTTCTGATGTTAGAAATACAAACTTCTCTGGTGAGCATTGGTGTCTGACTTCAGTGACACATTTTTCATCTGAAATGTTTATGGCATTAAACAGGTAAAGTAATTTTGATAATTCGAGTATAGTTCATCATAAATGTTTTAACTACACGCTTTTGACTCTGTTAATGTGAATTTCTTGGAGTTTCTGTGTTTCCAGCTCGTAAGGAAAGAAATCTCACGAGGCCCATGAGGGTGCTTCTGCCTTATGTAGATGACAATAAGTAGTGATTTGATGTAACTAATACCTTTTCTTCTCTTAAGTGGAACTACCATTCAGTTAATGCTACACAGTAGAAAGATTGACCTGAAGAGCTTTGTTTCTTTTATTCTCACTGTTTAACCTTTTATCAAGAGACAAAAACTGTAAAGCACATAGTTAGCATCCTGTCTTGCCTCCTCTTTACCACAGACTGTTTTCCTTGTAGGAACCTTCAGTAGCAAAAGATTAAATTGGAAATTGGAAACCCCCTCTAGGCTTCAAGTTCAGCAGATCAACAGCACACAGTGAGCTCCATGAGCAGATTTCAGCACAGTCCCAGACAGAGCAAGCCCAGGACTTCTCAGTCTGTCCAATCCTCCCACCCTGCTCAAACCCTTCTGAAGTGTCTCTGTTGTTTGTGGGGTACATAGAGGGCAAAAGGCTGCAGAAATTGAGCTGGAAGCTTCACTTGCATCGAGAAGACTCATGCAGGTGCAAAGCTGATGTTACAGTTTTTTATTTTTATTCAATCTCCAAGTGGAGAAAGGTCCTCCTGGTACTGTAAATATCACTGCATAATTTAGAGCGCCTCATGGACTTCTCTAAATTTATGCTGAATGTGACCTCAGAAGCAGCCTTGGGATTGGGAAGAAACAAATGTTTCTGTTTGCCCCTTTTATACTTTATTTTTGTACAGGGGCTCATAGATTTGTAAAGAAAACTTGATCTTATCAGTATGCTGCCTCTCAGTCTGACTGATGCCTGTGATTTCAAGGTGTTAAGTTGGTCCAATAAATGTTCATTAACCTCTGCTTCCATTTACTTAATAAAAGTACACTAGGTTACTCAATGTCTCAGAGTGATAAGATTATTGCATGGAAATGGTAACCTAGTTTAGACTCCTGGCCACTGCCAGATGGACATTCTTTATCTCACCACTAAAACCAAATTCTTCCATGTGTTTTAGCAGTGGTTTTGTTTTTATATGGTTTGGTCAAGAAAAATGCTGTGCCACTCACCTCTAAAAGAAAACATCACTACCTACTTCAGAAACTTCATTAAGAAGGTTACTCAGTTGATTCTGAAAAGACAACATAGAAGATGAGGTGTTGCAACCTGAGCAGCATTGAGCTGGTGTGTACACTCCAAAAACTGGGTACTAGAGCCACCAGGAAAAGTTAATGCACAGACTAAATATTTGTTGCATTTTTATTCTTTTCTATAAGGAAATTATTTCAGAGTGCTGTTACTTAAAGAGATACTTGGAAAGGCTGCCAGGGCTTCCAGGGGTGCTTTGCAAATCTGCATTGAAATACTAGATGCAAACAGTTCTGGCCTCATTCTCTTCCACTGCAAATAGTATTCAACATCTTTAATGAAGGCTATTAGAACTCAATTTCAAGCTTTAAAATACTTGGTAGAAAAGAATTTTTGAAAACTACAGAAAAATATATGTATTTCCTGACTATAGTAAAGAGTTATCTGTTTTTATAAGCTAAATTGACAGAGGATGAGCTAAAGCAGGCACCATTAAAAGTCTGCTTTTTTTATGTAAAGCATATTCATTTCCTTAATAAACCTGTCTCTGAGATTAATTTCTTCTCTACTTTTAATGAGCTCAGAGACAGTCATAACTCTTATGAAGGAAACTGCTGCACATTATGTCATTATGTCATATATAAATCAAAATCTCTGTACAACAGGAAGCACATCACTGACAAAGCAGGGCAGAAGTTACTTCTGAATAATTGTGCCTTGTGTCCAGACCATGGGCATGAGTGCACAAGCTTAGGGTAGGGGAGAGTATTTTTACTAAGGCTACACAAAAAAAAATACAAAGCCACTTCCAGCATTTAAATGTTTAGAGTGTTTTGGGGGTTTTTTGATTGCTGATACAGTAACTGCACCTATAGTAATTTTTACTTTCTTCTCCTTAAGTGGATTTTAGCAGTCTCCTGCTCTAATCCTGTGAAAGCTGGACTGAAGCAAGTACAAAAAGCTTCTTTACTCCTTACAATTTAGCCTCAGAGTTCAGCCTCTTTCCCAGACCTCAGAAATATGTTTCTCAGTTAAGATTTTGGGCAGAAAGTTCATGGTTTCTCATGTAATCTTAACTTTTCTAAGCAAAAATAGTGGGAGGGGAAGAATTTATGCATTTCCATGCATCCTGCTGTATCTCTTAGCAACTGCCATGGGATAATCAAGAACATTAAATCTGGCCACACCTCGGTGTTCTTATTAATACGTAGCTTGAGCCTGCATTTGTGTTGTGGCAGATAACTGAACTAGCAGCTGTGTGCTTGAAAGAATTCATGTTGATTATTAGCAAATTAATACTTGCAAATTTTTCCTTAGCAGCAGCAGCCATAGCTTGTTTTAGTGTGTACATAGTGGAGGCACTCATGAGGAAGGGTGGAATTTGCTTATTTTTAAGTGTAGACCATCTCAAAGATGGAACATGAGTCTGTGTTTCTCCATTGTTGGCCATGCAGGTGGAGGCCTCAGCATTCTTCCCAAAACGTAAGCAGACGCAAAATAGCAGAAGTGCCTCATATTTGGGTCCATCTTTCTGTAACTGCCTGGGGGAGCAGGTGGCATCACATTTACAAACTTAATTTTAAGGTCTATTTTCCTACCAGTCAGAAAATGTGCTTTATCCCTCAGTATTACTTAGTATGCTTCATTTAAAAGATCTCAGAAAGTTCACATCCATCATAAGCAAAGGGGGACCCTCTGTGATCCGTGGCACACACTGCAATGGGCTGGAATCCCAGCTTCCAGCAAGGAAAAGATGTTCCTGCCCTTTATGGCAAAGCTCTGAAAGGGCCAAAACACAAGCAGAGCAAGATCTTACCATGACATTTCACGACCAGCCCTCATAACTTAATCAAGGGTTGTTTTAGCACATGGACTGGGAAAAAATACCAGGGGAGGGTCTTTGGCTGGAGCTGCCGCAGGTACAGATGGACACGAGGGAAGAAACAGAGCAGGCAAAGAAAGGAAGAAGAGAAAGGAGGACACGAAGAGCACTAAGCTGAGGAGGTGGCACTCTGAAAACCAAAGTAGAACATGCTGAAAAGGAATGGGACAGAAATGAAGAATTCTGAAACTTTGATTTACTATCCAAATACAGTTCCCTCCCTTTATCACAAGCCTCCTCCTGATAACGAGAGTCATCCAGCGTGGTTTTCAGAAAGCACTTGGTTCTGAAGGGATGCTGCGGGCTGCAGACACAATGAAACACGGAATGGCGTTTTTGCTCATCCTCCTCAGCAGAGGACACGATGAGGCACCTGGAGGAAAGGGGCAGCTTGTGTTCACCCTTCAATAGGACATGGGGGGCAAAAAGGTCTCATGATCTCTGTAGCTGTTCCCTTGGTGATGTGAAGGCTGATCCCAGACCCCCAAGGGTCACATTAAGAGGTGCCTTTGTGCAATGGTCACTTGGTATTGAGGGGCAGCGTGGCAATTTTATTCACTGGGTTCTTCTCAGTGGTGCCAAGCAATAGGACAAGAGGAATGAGCAGAAACTGATGCACAGGAAGTTCCACCTGACTATGAGGAAGAAGTTCTTCACTGTGCAGTGACTGTGCACTGGGACAGATTGCCCAGAGAGGTTGTGGAGTCTCCCTCACTGGAGACATTCAAGAGCCAACTGAATGCAATCCCATGCCATGTGCTCTGGGCTGGCCCTGCTGGAGCAGGGAGGTTGGATCAGGTGATCAGATGTGGTCCTTTCCAACCTGACCCATTGTATGATTCTACCATCCCTAATGACTACAATTGAATAATTTGCCATTTTGTTTCTTTTTCTGATATTAAAGATCAAAGTGACGTACAATTCACCAGAAACCTACTGATTTCTTGAAGCTGAAAAGATTTACATCTGTACTGAACATATTCTAAAGATTTTTGAGGAGTTTGATTGTCAAGAACAGTGATCTTGAAATGCGACTACAGGAAGTACTTTCTATTCACAGGGATTGCGAAGGCAAGAAGCTCAATAACAGCTCAAAAGTGAAGAGGGAAACTTACCAAAAAATTGAATTGTTGGGTAGAAACAAGGGAGAGTATCCAGAAAGGAGGAGCTGATACTCTTGAAAAGGTAACGAGCATTAGTTTGCATTTAATTGAAAGCTAAAAAATTATCTTGGTTGACTAAAGACAGAGAATTTTATGTTTTCTTCCTTTTTTTCTTTTTTTAAAATACACAGTTCTCATGAAAGTATCTCATTTGGAACGTTGGCTTTTTGTTATAAAATATTTCATGTGGGAATATGTTTGCCATAATTAACTATCTTAAACTCAATATTTAATTTATATCTTTTACTTGTTCAGGGCAAGTATGTTTCCCAGTTCTTCCAACATTTGAAATAAACTAACATAGCTGGCTTTAAATAAGGAGGATTTGGCTGCTATGTGCAGCTGACTGGAAGATTCCAAATTACTGTGTTTTGAGATCTCTTCAGATTGATGCTGCACTTTCATCTCTGCCCCTCTCTCTCTCTCCAGTTGCAGCTGGTTCATTACGTGGATCTTCCACATACATGAAGTAGATTCATGCCACTGATAATTTGTGTGGGACTTGCATTTCATTGCAAGGTAAATTTAAAGTTCCTCATCCAGATTTTGTTTTAAAGAAATTAGCTCTCCCTTCGTCTCACAGTGCTTCACCTCTCTATAATTCCATGTTAGCTGCAGGCAGCCAAGACTGAGAGAAAGTCAGTAACTGAAGACTGGGAAAAAACAGTTTGAAGTCTCAGTGTTTAACATGAACCACACTGCTTTAGAATTACATTTCTATTTTATTTCAATTATCCTTTCAGACATAGCTATATAACTGCGTTGGGAACTGAAAAAAATAGAATGTTACATAAAACAAAATTAATTCAGAATTTGTTTTTTCATTTTGCTTGGATCTTGTTTTGTTTGTTATTAAATTGCCTCCTCTCCTATCTCTGGCCAGGGCTTTTTCTCCATTTTTTTTTCAGTGGAAGCAGTTCAACCCTTCCTTAAGACTCTGAGTTCAGCTGCATATGACTCAACTAATTACATGTGATTAGCTTCTGAGATGATACACGAATCCATTTGGATGCCAACATCAGAAGGAAAAGAAAACCAACAAAAGAAAACCCCATGGAATCTGACCACTGTTTGAAGGGTTCGTCCTTGAGAATGATAGACACCCAGCAGAGTCCTGAGGAAAAGTTATTAGATCCTGTGATATCCAATTCAGAAGACCAAAAAAGTGTTCTTTTCACCTTAAAAAAAAAAAAAAGTTTAAACTATAGACTAAAATGGTGTTGAAAAGTCAGTTGTTGTCAAGGAGATTCATCTGCAAATGTTTTAGTGCTTACCATGAAAACAGATTATCCTTTGATCCAGTCTGATACAGACAACATCAATTACTATGCTGGAACTTCTTGAATGCTTAAAATTGTGTGATTTAGGACTTCTGTGCCTATATCCTAATTAAAAGGAGCAATATTAATTAAAACCATGCAAAAAGTTGGTTTGATTTTGTTTTGGCTATTTTGGATAGGGATTTTTGGTTTTTTTCGAGGAGCTAAGAATAAGAAATGGCCTCTTTCAGAAAGCCACAAGCTAGCTAATGGAAACCTAAGCTTCTTGCTCAATAATTAGTGTCATTCATTGTTTCAGTGACGCGTCCCAGTATCAATTGTACAGTTTTCTGACAGTAGAAGTTTTATTGACAGGGTTAGCTACACTTCACAGGATTCCTCCCAGTCACACAGTTTGCTTCAAAGGTCTTACTCTAACCACTAATATATTAGAGAAATCAGAGTTGCAATTTATTTAAAAACTCTTCATTTCATATAACAAATTTTGAAGTTATTGCAATGAATTTAAATAACTTTATATGTAAACAAAATAAAAAATGGATGGGTCTATCAGGTTTCTATTCACATCAGGAACTTAATCTCCACTAGCTTTTAACAGAAGCAGTAAATTGCCTTAAGGAAAAGAAAAAACTTGTGTTAAAGAAAAGCATATATGTGGAAATAAATTATGCAGAAAGTTGGACTAATCGAATATTAAATTATCTCTTTTGGTTTCATTATAAAGCCTTTTTTAAGGCTTTTTAAAGGAAAAAGTTAATTTACTTATTTTTATTTCGATTAATTCATTTTAATTATTTTACTGCAGATAACCAAGCTTGTTATCAACTAGCTGATTTTGCCTTTTTTTTTTTCCTTTTTCAGATTTTCTTAGGATATTGGGTCTACCAGACTTAGTTTTTAATTCATGCATTAGGTCATTCTGAACTATAAAAGAGTATTTTGAGACCCCCAGCAGAAGGCAAGAGTCCATATGTAAATGAGTCAACTTCCCAGAGAATTTGTGCCAGCTCTGTCCCTGTAGGTTTTAAACGACTCACATGGATAAAGTCCTGAGCAATCTGGCCTGATGTCAGAGCTGACCCTGCTTTCAACCTGAGACATCCAAAGAGCTCTTCCAACCTGAATTATCCTATAAAAGAAATCTGAAAAAAATCAAAACTATTACTTGGTTCAGCCATCTTCAGTTCATGACTAAATCTTGGTGTCAACAAAACCACGTAAATACCAAAAAAACCTTCAGTTGTGGTCAAAAAGCACTTCAATATTATTCTGACAACTGTAGCAGAGGAAATCCACACCAGTTACTGGAATGGTGGATTCCAGGTAATGGAATTTGCCTCCATATTTGTTTATATTTCATATATACAGGCAACTTTCATTATTCATATTTAGATTATGTCATTATGCTACCATAAGTCAAATAGAGACTTGTTCAGCAGGCATTACAATTTCACCCCAAAATTTAAAAAATTATACAGCACTGTACTTTTCACACCAAAACTAACTAACTACAGTAAAAACTAAAAAACCCAAAACCAATGCACAAACACAATAAAGCTCAGAAAGAAAGGTCTTCAAGAAGGGGGGAAAAGGCCAGAAGTTTGCCTTTGCTTTGACAGAAGTAAATGTAAACAGAAAGTACTCTCATATGTGACTGGTCATTCAGAATTGCTTAAAGCAGTGAAGGACTGTGAACAAAGCATACATAACACAGGATTCTTCTCTCTAGAGCGGGATGGAACTTGATGCCTGACCTTTCCCCCAAACGAGAGACAAGATTTAAAGCCTTCATATTAAATTTGGCATAGAAATTAAGATCAGGCAAATGGGAGAGAAAATAAAGAGCTGTTTTCACTGAACATATTAATTAAATCAACCTAATAAAACATAAATTAAATTCAATTTTTTTTTAATAGCTGCAAGTAGAAAAAGAAAGGAACTGGGAAGTTCCCAGACTATAACAAAGCATCTTTGATGCACATAAATAATTAGAGAATCAGATACTTTTAAAATTACATACAATCACAGAATCATTAAAGTTGGAAAAGACCCCTAAGAAAATTGAGTCCAGCCTTGGACTGAACATCATCATATCAACTAAACCATCACTCAAAGTGTCACATCCAGTCTTTTCTTGGACACCTCCAGAGATGGTGACTCTACCATTTCCTGGGCAGCCATCCCAATGGTTAACCATCTTTCCAGTGAAGAAATTGCTCCTGATGTCCAGCCTGAACCTTGGTGCAGCTTGACCTCCTTTCAGAAATGGTATTAACAACAGCTTTACTACTGGCTGCTCTCTTTTGATCTCACCAAGCCGTGTATGTTGCTGTTTTTTTCAAAAGTTGTGTATGTTAGAGCCTGCTCTTTTCTTTTTAATATCCCAAAGTAACTGTCTTTGTTTTACTTGCTATGACAAACCTCATTAAAAAAAAAAAAAATTCTGAATTATATAAAAGTGTTTGAAGGTAGAATGTCCAGCATGAGCCAGTTACTATTCCCATAAAGAAAAATATTATGTTCGTAGTATTAATAAGCATATTAACTATGGTTAAAAGTGAGGCAGCAAAGCAGTGGTAAAATACATGTTACATATGCTCATTTTTTCATGCAGCTTCACACATACCTCATTTATTGTCTCCTGTTTCAGTAGACTTTCAATATATTTGTAGTTTCCAATAGATACCTAATCTCACTGTGAAAGAAACGGAACATTCTGAACAGGTACCGAGCAATTTTAACCAACGCTGCTTGCAGGTAGGTCAGATTTTAGAACCTGGCATGACAATAATTCCGGGTGTTTTTAACCAACGCTGCTTGCAGGTAGGTCAGATTTTAGAACCTGGCATGACAATAATTCCAGGTGTTTTCTTGATATGTTGCAACTCCACATTAGAGCAATTCAGACCTACCACAGTTTCCACTGGGAGACAAAGCAGCCCATGATGGGTACATTTAGGGAAATTCTTCTCTGGAGAAATCGAACTCTGCAGCACATAAAACCTTTAGAAGGTTTTCCTAAATTCCTCTTAAAAACACTGTTTAGAGAAATGCCCTGAAGACACTTAATTCAAGTGCACACAGTCCTGAGAAACCTGCTGTAGCTACCATTGCTTGAACCAAGGGGTTTGTACTAGATGATATTGAGAGCTGACTTCCCACCTAAATGACTCTGTAATCAAAACTAGAATTATCAGTTGGAAGTATTTTAATTAGAATTAAAATTGATTTAAAAGAGAGTAAAAATTGCTCCTTTTTGTCAAGGACAAAAAAGAGTCATTTGTGGAAGTGGGCTAATCCACTAAATGAATTTTCAGATCTCTTCAACACAATTGTCTGCTTTGCATCTGTACAACCAGCAGTTTCCTGAAATGAGTTATGCGTTCAGAGCAAGGTGATGAAATTACAGGCGCACTCATCTCTCAACTAACAACTGTGGAGTGAGAGATGGATGAATTATTGTGTAGAGTATTTCATTAATAAGCAGTAAATTTTACAGGTTACAGCAACGTTACTGCACATACTACTGACTGCTGAAGAATCCACCCCAGGCTTATGCAGAAATTAAGTTTTTTAAACTCAGTCATTTTTCACTAAATTCAAGAATTCCAACATCTAAACATCTCCTTAGTCTGCCTTACAGCCGTTTTTGTTTACTAGGATGGATGTAACAAAAGCAACAAATCTGTGTCAAAACCACAACCTAGTAAAGATTATTGGATAATAAATCAGTAAAGATTTATGAAGTTACCCCATAGGTGAAATAAGATAAATCTCGCAAAGTAGTTTTCTGTTTATTATTAAAACTTTCAAAACTTTTTTTTTCATTTATTGTTAGGGGAGAAAAATGCATACAAGTAAACTTTATAATGGATAAAAAAGATCTGTCTCCGAAATTTACAAGTTACTGATCATGACAACTCTCCTAAAGTAAAATATTCTGGTTCTCCACTCATCAAAACAAGCATTTCAGTAAAGCCTTTGGGGTATTTCCCAAGTGTTAGGAAGGGAAGAGGAGAGAGATCCTGCTTCCAGGAAAATACCTTGTTGGTTTGAGCAGCTGCCCCTGCCTGGAGCAGCCTCCAAGGGATTTCAGTGCCAGCAGTTTGAGGGTTCCACTCTGCCAACATCATCTTGTTACAATTTGTGATTTTAAATTAGCAAGATTTCAGGTAGAAGATAAGTTTAAACTTTCTGGTGTCTTGCTGGGGTCAATGTTTTCCCTTCGGCTGTAATTAAGGTTCTGAAGGCAAAGGAAAAACTCCCAATAATTCAAGAAGCTTTGACTTTTGGTCTAGACGTGTAATTTCATTAATGTGTTTTTAATGTATTTAACTGGTTTGATCATTAAAACAACTCAAGAGTGAGAGATGACCGGAGACATCACCATCTACTTCCCATTCCTGCCCGTTGTCCCAGCTGTGCTGCAGCTGGGTTGTTCTGTAGCCTCTGTGGCTGTCTGGGGTTCACACACCGAGTCTCACACTGAAAAGGACTTTTAGGATCCCCAGAGTGATGAACTCCTCCCTGCCTGGGTCTCACAAACTCAGTCCTGGCTCTGTGCAGCAATGAGGCACGAGGGAAGGGTGACATTGCTGCTCAGTCGAAGCTGATACTTCAGCTAGCAGGTTTTTTATCTCATTAACTTGGAAATTTCTGAACTTCACTTGAGTAATCCACATGCTCACTTCAAGAGTCCGTACTCAGCCCGATTTGGATTTTTAAGGCACCTCTCAATAGGAATGAAACAGTAGGATTGAATGAACAGGTAGAAAGGTAAGTTGTCTTCTCAGGAAATAAACAGGCAAAGGCTCAGAAACAGAGCAGCGGATTTGGAACCTGAGAGCTGAGCTTGGCTGCAGGTGTCACCTGCTGTGCAGGACAGGGTGAGTCCCTTCACCTCCTCCTGCACTTCCCCTCCTGCCTGGTCCTGTGATCTGCTCGGGCTGTAATAAACTCCTGACACCACGTTTTAGAGAGCCGAGCCAAGGTAAGGCTGCCAGGGGCTCCCAGAGCACAGAGGTGTTAACAATTCCCATGGTGAGGCTGAACAGTCCCCAGCCCCTCAGCAGCGTTTGCAGGCACGGTCCATGTGAGGTGATTTGGGGATTCATCAGAGATTTTACCCCATCACAGGTAACTTTGTTCCCAAATCTGGATTTCAGTGGGTGGTGCAGATGCAAGCGTGGCATCCACTGCCCCAAAGACAAGCAGGTTTACTGAAATACTAACTAGCACTTCTAATACTGAGCTGCACAGGCAGCATCCTGTGTAATCAGTGAAGATTTACGAAGTTACCCCATAAGTGGAAGAAGATAAATGCCACAAGGTTGTTTTCTGTTTATTATGAAAACTGAGGTCACTTCCAACTCAGAATATTCTGTGATTCTGTGGCTCCAGTGGCCAAAGACTGAGATGAGAAATTCCCAGGGCTGGAAGAAGGGAGCGTAGATTCTCACCAGGAATGCTTCACTGAGCCGAGGAAGCTGCTCACAGAGCTTAAATCCAGGACCTTGCAGTCTGTGGGATGGAGGTAGGTCGCTTTGTAGCTGTTGCTTGTAGCAATTTGTGGTTTATTTCCAGTTCACAGGTTTGGGGCATTGTTTTTCTAAACTGTGTTCTCCAGTGTGACACCAGTTGCAACTCTCCTTCTCCTGCTGACCTGCGTCTGCCTCCTGTCTGGTCTGTCACTTGTTTTCTGAACTCTTTCTGACAAACATTTTTATTTTTAAGGGGAGACCTCACAGTAACCTTCCTGCACATGAAGGGGACCTACAAGAAAGAGGGAGAGGGACTTTTTACAAGAGTATATGGTGATAGGACAAAGGGGAATGGCTTTAAACTGAAAGGGAAGGTTTAGATTAGGTATAAGGAAGAAATTCTTCACTGTGAGAGTAGTGAGGCACCAGCACAGGTTGCCCAAGGAAGTTTTGAATGCCCCATCCCTGGAAGTGTTCAGGGCCAGATTGGCTGGGACTTTGAGCAATCTGACCTAGTGACCTAGTGCCCACGGCAGGGACTAAATGATTTCTAAGATCCCTTCTAATAGAAACCATTCTATGATTCAGTGATTCATCTTATTTTAGTGATTTAAGGGAAAAATTTTCCTCTCAAAAAGGTTGGTTCCATATCCTTGAAGGCTAAATTGTGATTTTTATTGGTTGGTGTTAGCATAAATGCCTCCTGTGCTCTGTTAACCTTAGGCCAAGGGGTGTCATGAGCTGGCCCTTAGGTGTCACAGATCCACAGTCAAGGCTTGGTTATAGAGGTTAGCAGCATCACTGGAGGAGCCACCACAGACAGACAAGGTCTGAGCCAAGAACACAGAAACCCAGCCCTACTCTTAGGAAAATAGAAAAACTCTATGAATCGAAATCAACTTCACATCCTCAGGGGATCCTCTGGTGGAGGTCATTGTGCCCTGTGGCACAGAGCAGAGATGCCTCACCCGTCTCTGGAATTTGTGGTCATTTGTGTCCTACACTGCGCATGATCTGTGCAGCATTGGATATCTGGCTTGCTCACAGATGCTTTCAATGGAGACAAAGGGATCTTTGTAGCTCCCACAGGATGTACCACCACGTAGGTCTCTCCTAAGCAAAGCCATGTTTTCACTCCTGGTTTATGAGAAATCTTAGTTTGATTTATTTCTGTCACCAGCTTTATTGCTGATACGTTTTCTGATGTGGTGGGACATAAGCTGGACATTTTCCAGATCAGGGTGTACTGCTAAAGGCATAATAACCTGTGACATTTTGTGCTGGTTTTCCCATTCCAGCCTGTTACTTACAGTATATTTTTTTGTTTATGCCAGTTGATCTACTGGCTCTTCACAGCAATTCTCAGGTCTTCCTTTCCCTAAAAGACTCAGCTGTGCCTGTGAACAGTTCAGGTTGTGTCTTCCTATATGTATTACCTTGCATATGCCAACACCTATTTTATCAATCCTATTGTTCCAAATTACCTGACTTTCAAGTAATTTGGACTTCATCAACACCTCCGTTAAGCTTTGCTGGCCTAAAAACATTCTGCATCTGCAAATTCACTGCTACTTTTTGTCTACTGAAATAATCAATCGTGGGTTTCAGCACAGATATTTACAACGAGCTTTGTCTGATTGCAAGTTTATCATTCATTTCTGTACTTTGCCCTCTGGCTCTTCACCAGTCTCATCCATCAGGAAAGTGCCTGTCCACTTAGAGTCTGATAAATTTCTTATTGTCACAGCACACTGAGACATAACCATTCAGCACTGTGAGGAACTGCTGCTGCCAATTCCATCCCAATTTACCTCTGCACAGCTGGTTGTCCTTTGTTACTGATTTATCACATTTGCCCACCCTGGCACTGTGCACTCAGCCTTGTTCTCATCATCAAAAGCCCACAAGTAAAACCGCATGGATTTTTACACATATTTTTACACCTGCCTGCATGGCACAGTTTGTTGTGAATCCAGCACATCCTCATCCCACCAGGGACTCGCTGCTTCCTTGCTTGTCCCCTGATCTGCCCTCACAAAGCCCAAGAACTCCCTGGGCCTCTTCCTAATATCCCTGTGCCTGTGAGTCTGCCCTCAGTCTAAGCAAATTGAGCAGCAATTCAGCACCATCTTTCCCACTTAGCTCGTCCCCTTTTCAGATATAACAATAGCATTTTATTCCAATTATCCCCAATTTAACTCACTTATGGCCCAACCTGACTTACAAAATATTAGAGGAATATTTTTATATTTTAGAGGAATATACTAGGGAGCCTAAACATCAAAAGAAGAGGGAAGGGTTGAGTGTTGGTTTTTACTGGGCCATTGCAGTGGTCCAGTTTCAATCCCAGCTGGCCCTGCTGGAGCAGCACAGTGAGGGCACAGGCAGGTCCTGGCTTGGAGCAAAAACAAGCCGGTGAGGAGAGGAGTGGGAAGGAGGCTGTGGAATACAAGGGGAGGTGGAACAAGGGTGCCCTAAGCCTCACTGCAAACCTCCAGCCACGTTAATAAGCTCCTGTCACAGGTCAAAACCTCTGCCTTAGGTGCTGAACAAGCACAGCGTGAAATCAGCTGTGAATCCAAACAGCAGATACATAGAATATGCACGAAGGATAAACCATCGGGTGTGTACAGACAAACTAATGGTAGTTTTAGGTCTTTTTGAAATGCCTTGGGATTTTTCATTGAGAACGTAAGATTTATGCTGTGCAAGTTAAGAATTAACTCTAAAACAATCCTTTAAAAGACAGATGAAGAAGGAAGTACAACAAAAATCAAAGGATGTGGTGAAGGTCAAAGTTGAGATGAACTGCAGAAGAAATTAACTTCTCCCATTCAAGGCTCAAGCTAACCACAGAGTACAAGATCAGACTGGTTCAACTAACCACAGGGTCAACAAAATCAGGCTTTTTGTGAGAGGCATAGATAAGTCTCTGTCCAGAAATATCTATTTTCTGTATTCATCTTTATATTAGAGTTTAAAATACCAGTATTGCCCCATTAGAAATGGAACTTTGGTGCTTATCTTGCACATGTTTACTTTTATGTTTTGAATATTAGCTATATGTCTTTCTTTGAAGTCGTACTTGTGATGCCTTTTTTTAATATATATAATTATAATTTCTGATCTTTATTCTATAGTTAACATTTTCTGTAAAGTTCTTTTAAAACTGCTTTGGAGGTCACTGCAGCAGATCCTTCACACTCCACTGATCTCTATCAGGTTTGGGTGGGAGAAAAGGAAGGATCAGTATTTTTAAGTGTTTCTGCAACAATCCCATACCCTGACTCTGCAAAAGCAGCCATTTACAAGCACTGTTTTCTCACTCAGACTAGCTCTATCTTCTGAAGCTCACACTGGAGCAAGAGTGACCATGACAGGCTATTTTCTTGCAAGGCTTCATATCCTCCAGAGCAGGCACATCAGTTTTCTGGAATTTAACTCAGTTGATTTGGTTCCTCTTGAATTTGTGACCACAAAAATAATCAGGGAAAAACCTAACAAATGAAAATTTAATTTTTTAAAGCACTATTAGCCAGATATTGTGAAGACAAGAATTAGCTAAAATACAACACCCTTGAAAGCTGGCCATGAAGTTCCTGGGTCTCAGCTGGCCAGCAGCTGTCAGTCTCAGACAGCAGCTGCTGCCTCTCTAGCAAAAGACAGTGATTCCTCCTGTCCTGGACTTCATGTTTCTTTCCAAAGCAGAAAAATATGATAATCCACAAGAAAAGCAAAACAGCCAATAGCTACATTTCACAGGGGTTACTGGCAATAGCTGTAAATTTAAAGAAAATAGAAAGGACATGAAGGTGTTCATGATAAAACACTGAGTATGATCCTAGGGGTGCAACACAGCAACAGAATTCTGAGACTCAGAGGTTATATCCAAAATCAGATTGTTTCTTTCCTCTATTTACCTTGACAACTTCTCCCTTCTGCTCCAACAGTAACCCTTGTAAAGCACAAAAGCCAGATGCACCAGTGAAGAGCAGTGAAGTGTCACCAGGTACCACACATTAAAACAAATTGCCTTCTCCCAGGATTTCAGGTGCTTCAGTCTGGGAACACCAGCTCTCTGAATAAAATTCAGTCAGAAGTTGTATCCTAACTCCAGGCAGCTCATGACCATCCCTTCCCACTGCTTCAAACAAAATCCCAGCACCTCATGCTGAGGGCAGAGCTGGGAGCACCACTTTGCTGAAAAATATTTGCAGTTATTCCAAACAGGCAAAGGTTTGGCATCTTTGGATGTGTCCCAGTCCAGAGGCAGATTTTGAAAACAGCTTTGATTTGTGAAGGGACTCTGAACCATGGACTTGTAACCAACAACCGGTTCAGGTTTACCAGCTGAAGCACAATTTTGCAGTGAGAGTCCAGTCTAAGAAAATAAAAAAAAACCTATTTATTCCAAAAAAAGTAATTATGAGTTGTCACCTGCCCATGTAATCAGTGAAACAAGCCATTTGCTAAGAGTTTAGGAACAAGAATCATGAAAGAATTAACCAGGCAGTTCTAATGTCCCCTCAAGGAATGAGTGACTGGAGGAGAGAGGAGCAAAGCGAGAGCAATCGCAGGCTCACAGACCTTTCCCAATCCACTCGGAGTGCCCACGTGCCAGCTGCTCTCTGCCACTGGAAACACACACTGCTGATCTCTCAGCTCAGAGGGAAGAGCAGGATTTCAGAGCAGGAGAGCATGGAGTCTGTCCCAGTTCCTGCAGGGGAGATGAAGGCCCATTACACCCAGCACGACGTCGGCCGCGTGCTTTCCAGGCAGCGGCAACTGGAGCAGCACAGGGAAAGCTTTCTGGGCCAGGCAGGTATTTGACTACAAGAGACACTTAAATCATCAGCGCCAAAGGTCAGCGGCCCTGCTGTCACACAGCTGAGTACAATGAACAGCCCTCTTGTCCATCACCTGACAGCAAAATCTCTGCTAAAACCGACATTTGAAGATGCTGCACGTTCAGATCTGCAACTTGCAGATAAAGCTGGAGCATCTTTGAAGCACTAAGTGACTTGAAAGCCATTCAACAATTGCACAGCAAGGTGATCTTCAGCTTTAATGTGCCTAGGCACAGAAAATGGATATGTGGGTTACAAAAACAATTCGCTCATGAGGCATCCGTGCTTACAGGAAGTGAAATACAACCGTTTGTGTCCTACCATCTGTGCCAGGCCTATTGATAACCCTCCCCTGACAGGATGAAATAGTGCTCCTGTAAAGGCATCCTTAACCTAATACACCTCTACAGCACTGGGCTGGACTGGGTTTGAAAAACAGCCTCTTATAATACACAGATGAATTTAGCACTTAAGGAGATTAATGGATTCATAAATAGCCTGGAAATCCAAACTCATTGAATTTAGTTCAAGGAACAGGTCAAATAGGCATTTATCAAACCATCTGGCATTTTGATTCCCTGGGGAAACTGCGGTCGAGCTACAGATAACTGAGGAGCCATTGCAGCAGGGAAGGCGTGGTTTTCCCCGTACTCAGCTTTCCTCTGGAATTCTCTGGCACTAATTAGAAAGCAGTAGATCTTTTTGGACAGAAGTATATTTCTCTACAGTCACTGATATTTTGAAGTGTTGCTGCTTAACACAAACACAAGCACAGTCAGGTTCTAAGTGAAAGTACTTATGCTGCAATAAATACCTTGCCATTTGCTCTAGGCCATGAAAGAACACTCACATGCACCCATTTGAGTAGCCTACAAATCACCAGAGGTGTTCAAGGATCTCAAAAAAACCCCAATGTTTGAACAGTTAATTGATTTTTGTGAGTAAAATATCACATTATTTTATTAATATGTTTTGATACATAAAACATCATTCTTTCTGGTCAGATTAGCAGCTTTCATTGAAGATTTCAAAGATAAAACACTTCCGATGCCATATAAAAGAAAATTATCGGAATGGCATAATATGACACACTACATGGTACATATTAGTGGTGGAAATACAAAATATTTCACAGGGCCTGGTTGCATTTGTCATCACCATGCTCTGCCCCTGCTGCCATGCCACGAAACAACCTACAAATAAAAACAATGTATTTCTTGAAATAATATATTCATTGAAAAATTAAACACATTGAAATTATGTGAATAAGAAGGTCGTTTAGTTTAAGTAGCTCTGCCTCAGAGAACAATCTTTTGACAAACATGGGTCCATCTGGTTTTCCCACACCAGTGCCAGGACAGTGGGGGCAAAAAAGGATCAAAATCCTGCCTGTGGTCACGGCCAAAATACAGTGCCCACCCCAGACCTGCCCGGGGCAGGTGCCCTCCCCAGGCACGTTCCTCCTTTTCAGGAGGCCTAGTGCTGCATCCCTGGATGTTGCCCAGGACTGCCCTGCTCCCTCCTGCACCCGCTGGGGGGAAATCAGGAATAGCTTCCCCTTGTTCAGCCGCACCTGCCATGGGTGTGGGTGTCTGTCAGGACATAAAGAGGAGTCCGGTTTTGCTGCTTCATCTTGCTCTCATGAAGCTGGGTCACCTGGAGTTGGCCCAATGGAACAAATACCCCACAGACAGACCCCTCTTGTCGCAGTTCCCAGCAGGGAACATCACACATCTCTAGGCAAAATTCAACCTTACTGCTACTCATCTTCCTGTGAGTATCCAGGAGGCTCTGGGACAGGGCAGGTTTATCACCCAGAGTGGGACCCAGATCCCACCAGCTCCCAGGGGAATCTGAAGCCAGATCCAACAAACCCAACCTGGAAGAGTCTGGAGCCCATTATGTATCAGAGACCCACAATAAAACTTTTCTCTGATGACTTAAGTAGGTGCAGGGTCTAAATGCTTAAGCGGAACCCCTGCTCCATCCAGCCCTTGGACTATTTGCACAGCAGAACAATCACTGCAAAAAGTGCTGGGAGGTATAAGGAAGAGCAGTCAGCCTCAGTTCTGTGTTCCCCCACACCAGAAGAAACCCCTTCAGGCTGTCCGTCCGGCTGCGTGGTGTTACTGTACACTTCGGTGGCGTTTGCCACCTCTTCGGGAAGGCCCATCTGGAGCAAGAGTTTGGAGATAAGGCTGTTGAACTTGCTCTCTGTGGTAGACCAAGGCTCCTCGCTTGGGGTCGGCCCCTCGGACGTGATGTTCAGCTCCACCGGGTCGAGACAGTAACCTTCGGGAGACCTCTCGAAGAGCACGTCCGTCAGATCAATCCCAGCCACTGAGGAGGGGGAGGCACACGGAATATCCCTGACGAGCCTGTAGTTCTCCATCCACTCCTTGAGCCACTCGATGCGGCAGTCGCACTCCCAGGGGTTGCGGAAGAGGTACAGCCGCCCTAGGAAGTACACGGGCTCGAACACGGAGAAGGGCAGCGTCGTCAGGTTGTTGCTGTTCAAGTGCAGCGCTACCAGGCTGGTGAGGTTCTCAAAAGCCCCTTCCTCGATGTAGCTGATCCTGTTGCGGTCCAGGTAGAGGAACTCCAGCTCCCCCAAGTCCCTGAACCAGGTGTTGGAAATGTTCCTGAGAAAATTCCCCCCTAGGTTGAGCATCTTCAGGCGCCTCAAGCCATCGAAGGAGTATTCTGGAAGCTCGCTGATCAAATTATCATTCAGGTACAGGTACTCCATCCTCTGACAGCCCTGAAAAGCTCGCTCGTGGATGACATTTATCTTGTTGTCCTGCAGATTCAGGTATTTCAGCTTGGTCAGGCCCTGCAGGGAGTTATAAGCCACCGCTTCAATCCTGTTTCTCTCCAGGTACACATGGGTCAAGTTCTCCATGCCCCTGATGGCACCTGGGATCCTTCGGAAGTTGTTCTGGAAGCAGAATAGCTCCTGCAGAGCAGGCAGCTCGATGAAGATCCTGTCTGGGATGTTGAAGAGGTTGCAGTCAGCCAGGTCCAGCCTCACGAGCCGGCGGAGCGCGGTGAAGGTCCGAGTGTGGAGATAGCGAATGTACTCGTTGTGGGCCATCCTCAGCTCCGTCAGGCTGGGCAGCCCCTTGAACGCCCCCGGCGTGATGAAGGAGATGTTGTTGTGGTTGAGCGACAGGGACTTGAGGGAAGGCAGCGTCCCGAAGGCCCTCTCGGACAGGAACTTGATGCTGTTTTTGTCCAGGTTGATGGAAGAGGCCTCGCAGGGGAATTCGCTGGGGATTTGCCCCAGCCCGGCGCGGTCACAGAGCACAGAGCAGCTCCTCTCCGGAGTGCAGACGCAGTTGGGAGGGCAGGAGCGCACGCAGGCCCACACCCCATGGACCTGTGGGACCCAAAGGATCACTGCCGTCCCCATGGACGCATGGCAGGAGAGAAAAGGATGCATCATTAGCAAATTAATTAGTCACAGCAGTAAAAAGAAATTACACTGTCTTTGCCCCCCCTCTAGCCAAGCTAATTGCCACCTGTACACCAGTGCTGACTGAGGAGCTCTTGTGTAAAATTCCTAAAATCTTGCTGAGAATATATGTCACCTAGAACATCACCTCTGATTAATTCCTCTCCCCAAGAGGGGGCTTGCCTAGAATTCAGTATTTCTCAGTGTCTGTGTTGTGGTCTCTCTGCAGCCTGATGGGGACATGATTTGGCCAGGGAGCAGGCAGAAATGCTTTGAAGGCCAGGAGCTGTGGGTGAGTTACAGCGTTCTTGGGTGTGGAAAAGGAGAGGGCAGTGTATGCTGAGTCTGGCAGTGGGCAGGGAGATCAATTAGTTGTCCAAAGTGTGTCAAATTCATACTTTTTGCTTCTTTCTTTGTTGCAGTCAGCGACATTTCTTTCTTTTATTCTTTCAACCCAATGTTTCTCCACCAGAGCCATGAGCTGGTGCAGCATTGGAAGGGGAACTGTCGGCTCTGAAGGAGATGCAATCCAGTGTTTAAGAACACATTCCTGTTGTGTGCTGGTGCAATGGTGTGAGTAAAAACAAGCTAAGAGATATTGTTCAACTGCTGGCTTCACGATCTCATCATAGATGAGAAACTCTGCATCTCCAGCACAGTTTTTGCTGCTGTGCCAGTTCTCGAGACAGTCACCATAGTGCCTTATGTTTGATGGGAGCAGCCCCTTCGTCCTTTATCAGCCTGACATGGCAGGTGCGTGGCTGCTGTTTCCTCCCAAGTTAGTCCCACACAGGTGGACAGGTGGGTGAACAAGGAAGAGAAGAAAGCTCTTGGGAGAAGTGAGAGAAGAACAAAAAGGAACAAAAGGACTGGGAGACATCAGCCTCCACAGACGGGCTGTTTTGGGGGGGAAAAAACATCCAGTCAAAAACAATCTGAAAAGTGATTTTTTTTTTTTTAACGCAAAATGCTTTTCCCCTCTGACAGAGAGGAAATTTAGGTTAGATATATGGAATAAATTCTTTACTATGAGGGTGGTGAGGAACTGACATAGGGTACCCAGAGAAGCCGTGGATGACCCATCCCTGGCCGTATTCAAGGCCAGGCTGGATGAAGCTCTGAGCAGCCTGGTCTGGTGGAAGGTGTCCCTGCCCATGGCAGGGGGGTTGGAATGAGATGATCTTTTAGGTCTCCTCCAGTACAACCCTTTCCTTGATTCCATGAAAATAAACTCATTAGAGAGGAAGAACTGATGGCAGTTTAATTGCTCTCCCAGACACACGCTACCTTCTCCTCAGCAAAAGGAGCAGTCACACCAGCAATCTCCACGTAGTCACAAGCAGGAAATGGTGCTATTGCTGCTGACTGGTTTTCTGCTGCAGTTTATTGGCTCCCACACAAACACAATCTTTTTCTTCTTTCTTTTCAACAAAACATGAGATACCAACAGCTTTACCAGCAGTTACCTCTATTACAGCACTGCTGGGATCAGGGGGTTTCCTGCATGCTCCTGCTGAGTATCCAGAGGGGGAAGCTCCCAGCAGCTGGGCTGCCTCTCCCTGTGGCTTGCAGCACAGCGATTGCCCACTACAGCCATATTCCCGTGGGCATTTTTAATAAGACAGACTCGTGAGGTGAAACGCCAGGAAGCATCAGCTTCAGCAAGCGTCAAGCTTTTATTCCTGCGGTCCTTAAAGCTTTAATGTACAGGACAAATGACAGTTTGAGCTACAATTGCTCTGCCTTTCCTCCATCCTTTCTAAAGGCAAGATGCTTGGGACTGTATTTAGGAGTTTACACTGAGTGTGCAAAGGAGATTTGCAGAACCAGTTGTTGGGCAAGTCCCCATGGAAGGGCATCAACCCAGGAGCTGCACAGCTCGGTTCTGTTCAAACCATTCTGGTTATTGCCCGCAGGAGAAGTATTTAGATACACGGAGAGAGCATCACAAAAGGATGAGCTGTGGCCTCTTCATCAAAATTCCAGTCCCGTCATGCCTGGGCACACTATTGTGACCGGAGAATTTGCAAAACAACATCACTTCAAGGATAAATGATAGTGAAAGACTCTGGGAGGCGGAAAGGATTTTAGACAGGTTGTCATTTTGTTTGTCTGCTCTTCCGCTTTTTCCCATGCCCTTATCTAACAGCCACAGACAAAGGGAAGTCCCCTTCAGTCCCCCTGACAACAGCTGGAGTCTAAGGACAAGAAGGGGAACAATATGCTGGCCTCAGATTGCTCTTTCTTTGTGCAGCCTGCCCAGGGGCTGCCTCGTTTGCTCCCCTCTGCACCAGTTCCCCCTCTGCGTGCCAACAGGGGCATATGTTGTTTTTGTGAGGCAGTTACATAAACTGAGGGCCAGACAGATTAAGGATTTGCCTGTTCCCAAATGTCTGACTGCAGGTGGTTGTCTCGAAAATGATGGATGCAAGTGTTGCTGCTGGTAGGGAGCCTTGTGTTGTTCAGGGTGACATCCAGAGGGGCATTTGTGCACGGGGTGTGCTATAGGTGAGGTTGTCCTGAGCAAGCTCCATGTTTAGCTCCAGCTGCCCCAAGCTCAGTCACATCCCTGGCCTTCAGAGCAGACCTCCACCCACCGCTGTGCACGCAGTGGGCAGTGTAGGAATGAGCCTGATGATAACCAAATCCCCTCCTTCCCCTCCATGCTTCTTCTCTAATCACTCAATAAAGGAAATGTCTGCATCCAAGCCATATCCAGTCTGTTTTTCTTATACACAAGTGTCAAATCTGGGTCTTCTGCTAGTGGCATTTCCTAGCAGACTTCTAAGATCTCTATTTACAAGTGTGTCTTTGCAATGTGCGGGACACGCAAAGCAAGCATATGAGGACCATCCAGTGAGAAAATATCCCCCCAGCAACAGGAGCTCAGAGAAGCCCCTCAGCAATGCAGCCTTTGTGGCAATTTCCCCTCTTTCTTCTGGAAAGGAAGTTGGAAAAAATCCTCCAGCTGAACCTACCAAACCCTCGGGAGGCTGTTACTCAGGGCAAAAGAGATCAGCTCTCCCCCATTGGTGAGATCTCCTCTGATCAACATAGCCTGAAACATTCTCATCTTTCCCACCTTATTCCTTCCCCTTCCCTAAAAAAGGATGCTCACAGACAGGGCAGCAGCTGGAAGCTTTCTGCGATTCATTGACACATTTGAGCACTCAAATGAGATGTATGTTTGAGCAAAAGGGTGAAATGGAGCAGTAAGGTCAAAAATATTTGTGACATTAAAGAACAAAAGAAATTTCCTCCCACAGATGATATCTTTTGCTCTTTTAAATACTACAGTAACTCAGTATTTGGAAGAAAGAGTGAGAGACCAAAGGAAAAGAAACAAAAAGGAAAGGTTGCAGAGTCTTAAGAAGGGTAAAGAGACAATGATTGCAATAATTGAGTATTTAACCACCACCTTTCCAAATGATCTGTCTAATCCACTACTGGATAATGCAGAGTAAGAGTATACTCACCATTTAGAATGATGGCAAACATTACCTTGATTATTCTCTAGTGGCATTTCAGGTCTGGCAAGCAAACTTGAGTGATCTAAAAGCACACAGGAAGAACAGAGATGCGTTTCATCCTCTGTCATTTCCCTGCATCGTTTTTCCACAAAAAGATCTACATTTAGAAAGGAAAATGAAGGAAAACGCTCTTCTCTCACACACTTTCAAACTGAAGAAGTCCTCAGCTCCTTCCTGGTGAGTATCTTTCTTCCACCACTGACCTTCTCAGGGAAGCCTGCAGCTTTGTGCCATCGCTTTTCAGGAGCTCATCCGCATCCTTCCCACGAGCCGTGCCGAGGGCAGGTTCCTGTCATCTGAGGTGGGAAAGGATCCCCAACAGTAAGAGACTGGCTCTATCCCCAGGAAATAGGTGCTGGTACAGAGGAGTGTAACCAGCTTAGCATCAAACAGTGGAAACCAAAACTCCCAACAGAAATCATCCGGATGCATTGCTTACCTGGCCAGGCAGTGGCTGTGTCCTCCCTCCTGCTCATGAGGCTGCCCTTAGCCATACGAGTCAGTCTCTGAAAAGTTGGCATTTTTTTCTCACAAGCTATCATTTAATGGCAGGAAAATCCTCTGTATCAGAGGAGGATTAGCGGAGATGGAAGAATGTGTCTGTCCTCTAAAGCTCCCAAAGCGAAACAGGGATTGCAGACAAACCAAACGGATGCTTTCTCCCCTCTGCCAACCTGCTCTCCCCCCACCATTAAAAAAAAAAACAGTCCAGAATTGGACTGCTGCCACTCAAACAGCACTGCTGAAAGTCATTACTCCACTCCCCATTATGTAATGGCAGAAGATGTGGAAGAGTGCTGCCTAAATGGAATTAAATTTGGGGGCAGTCACAGGCTTATGGCTTGCCTGCACTGAGCTCTCCAGACCGACACAGCTTGAGACTCTCATCCCCCCATGCAGATTTTCCCAGCCCCAGCATGGCTCACACACTACTAAACAGGATGCCAATATGCTTTGCTTCTCTACAAATTGCTCCTGCAGGACAAGGAGACACAAACAGCACTGGGGAAAGGGTCAGCAGACAGGGAGCTTGCACTGTGTATAAGGCCTCGACAATAATAAACTCTGGCCTGTCTATGAGTGTGTTTTGCTTGTGATGCAGCAGCTGGTGCATGGAAATCACAAGGACAGCTTCTGTATGTGGTGATGTTTTAGCATTCAGGATGTGAATTGGGGTTTAAAGACTTTTCTGACAGAATGATGATGGTTTCTTTGGACAATGGGGGCTGAACAAGTGAGTTATCTCAGCCTCCCATGCCTTTGGTAATTGCATTCACCATGTCAGAGGGAAAAATAGCTCCACTCTTTATTTCCAAGTGAATTATTCTGCTTTATTTTTTTTCCTAGGAAATGGAATACCTGATGAATTTATGCTTGATACAGCAAGAAAGATTCAGCTGGGAACCAGCCTGCTGCTGCTCAGCTCTTCCTGCAAATTAAAGCACCCAGCTACATCAGGTTTATTTCGGTTTGGCTTTCCCTCAGTCTTAAGGCATCTGGCTGGCACCTCAGGAAATTTGTCTGTCCCAACAGTGTGGGAGCAGGCTGAGCTGGGGGCAGGCTGGAGGGCAGAGGGTGACCCATATAGCACAGATTTTAGCTGAAGGATCCCTTTCCCCACCACCTGCTGCAATAAACCCTTCAGCTTTGCACTTCAGTGCTTTGCACCACGCTGTTTTGCAGAGGAGGAAAGAGATTTGCAAAGCCACAGATGGGCACGTTGCAGCCTCCACCACAGGGCTAAAGCTGCTGGAGACCTCGTGGTGGCAGAACCAGCACCAGCTGGGTCCTCACCAGTGCTGGGGCAGCTGATGTTTCCCCTGGAAGCCCTGGTTCTCATGGGAATATCAGGAAGCCACAACCTACCTGATCACAGAAAGCAGATCGCTGGCCTTCCAGCTGTGAAGAAACTGAGAGTGGAGGGAGAGGAAGTGCTATTCTCACTTCTTTCTTCCCCAATATTTGCAAGAGCTTTATCAGGGGTACCAGGAATCATGTCACTCCCCAGGTGCATACGTGCTGTCGGCAAGGTGGGAGGCAGTGGGTGAGGAGAGTGTGTGGGATTTGGGGACAAACTGGTGTGTGAGCAGCTGGCAGCTCCTCAGGGATTAGACCTACAGCTCAGTTTACACAGTATATTGGTTCTGCACGGCCTGGTTTTTGGTAGCAGGGGTCCACAAAGACAGCTCCCGTAGGAAGCTGCTGGAAGCTTCCANACTGTAGGAAGCCGCTGGAAGCTTCCACCA
>VWPU01000787.1:0-14880 GCA_013398955.1 Callaeas wilsoni
CCCGGTGCCCGGTGCCCGGTCCCTCTGCCCAGTCCCTCTGCCCGGTGCCGATGCCCGGTGCCGGTTCCCGGTGCCGATGCCCGGTGCCGCTGCCAGGGGGCGCTGGTGACTCGCGCGGGGGTCACGTGACCGCAATGGCGCAGCGGTTCTGGGTGCTGCGGTGCTGCGGCTGCCGCCGCTTCCAGGGCCAGCAGGTTGGGGACGGGACGGGACGGGACGGGACGGGACGGGACGGGACGGGGGCAGTGGGTCCCAGGCTCTGACCAGCCTTTCTGTGCCCTCCCAGGCCAAGCGCGGCAGGCGGTGGAGCTGCAGCGTGTGCGGCCAGCGGCAGGCCGTGCAGAAGGTGAGGGCAGCCCTCCGCCCTCAGCCGCGTATGCGGGCCCTGCCTCGCACCTCGGACACGCCGGGGCTGTGGCCTCACCTCGTGCTCTGCTGCTCTGGCTGCTCCCTCAGCCTTGTCCTCATTCGTTCCGTGCAGGTTTATGGGCAGGGCTCGGGCCTGGAGTGCAGGCGCCACGTCCAGAAGCTGAACTTGCTGCAGGGTGAAGCAGAGGAGGCGCTTGGTTGGACATCTTGGTACAGTGTTTAACCTTCACTTGCTCGCTGCTTTGGATGTGCTGCAGCTGATGTGCATCTTCACACACCGGTGCCTGTTGCCCACCCTCAGTGTCTCACGGGAGGGTTTTCTGGCCTGTTAAGAAGCCTTGACCGTGCCGGTTTTGTCCTCACCTCATAGGAACAAGCTCTTTGTTGGGTTTAGTGTCCCAGCATGTTTCTTTTGACAAGGATTTCTTTCAGATAACTATAAGTAGTCAACAGCACGTGTTGGTCAGGCTTTTACTCATTAATATATGCACAGTAGCGTTTGGGTTTGTTGTTTTTTGATTTTTTTTTTTTTAATTCGGTCTTCCGTATGTACTGTTTGATGAGTTGACTGTGGAGATGTCCATTTTACAGATTACAGTCCTCATCAGATTGCATCCTCAGAAAACATCCATTTGAAGAAGTTGCTGCCTAACTGTTGGCATTTAGGGGATTCACACTGTGAATCTGTTGAATAATCACTGCTGCTAATGATAAAAAACTTTTTCAGTGCAAACACTTTGGTGTAATTCCTGCTGGGCTGGAAAATCTGAGTAGCACCTTCCTGTTTATTTCATTCCTGAATCTGTTTATAAATCATCTAATCTGGAAGTGGTCTTGAACTGGTCCAGCCTGCTTTTTACTCAAAGTTATTTTCAGAGATCAGTCAAGGGTAGTTACGTAACTTAGCTGTGACTACACAGTGCTTCAGGGTTAAGCTTGAGGAAGAAAACTCATTGTTCACTTTATCAAAAAGTGTTGCTATTTTTATTCTCAAAGGATTGTGAAATTCAAAGCACTGTGAAACAACTTCCCCTTTTCCTTGCTTTCATGGGATAAAATTAGTGAGTTTAAGCTGTTGTACCAAACAAACACTCTTATATCCTTAATTAGGATCAATTAAAATTTATCATTTCATAATTAGTGGCTTTAGATCAAACTCGCAACTCTGTATAGGAACAAGGAGGGCTACCCTCTAACTAGATTTAATCAAGTATTTGTGCAATGTATCTTGCAAATCATTTGTTTGGCATAAGTTTTTCCATAGATCCTGCTTTTTCTGGTATGTGTCCTATCCAGCGTTCCTATCCATGCTTTCTGTTCAATCCCTTGTGCTATGACTGGGTGATCTGAAGCCTAAAAATCAACAGACAGGAGTGTGTTCTAGAAATTGTAGTTTAAACCTCTATTTTAGGTGTGTAGAAGACTCGGTGAATGACAGCAAAAATAGAGCAGCACAACGTGAGGACAGTTCAGTCCAGCAGGTAAGATCCCGACAAAGCCAAGGTAAATACAAACCCATTCTGTCCTGGGTGAATCCCAGTGAAACCAGTGATCCCTTTAGAAGGTTCAGACAGCTGAAATGGTGTACCAAGTCCGAGAGGCTCCTGCAGAGACAGAGGGAGATGCACACAGGAACTGCTCCACTGGGGACTGAACCTGGGAACATGGCACAAGAACGTGTCCTAAACTGATTCATGATTTGAGGCATTGAGCACATGTGTAACAATACCAAAAATGAGAACCCCCCCATGTTTTGCTGGTTTTAGTAATTCTCCAGTGTTGTAGGAGGGAAGGACAGAAGGCAGTCGCTGGAGTAAATATCTGGACCAGGAGGGTGAGGATCAAGAAGATGATGAGGAGGAGGCAGCTCTAGAATGGCAACAGTTCAGTTCCCAGAGAAAGAACAGTGTGGGAGAACAAAGGTACAGAGAGAACTTGATTTTGCAATTCCTGCCCCCAAGTGGTGACACTTGATTTGGAGGTGTGGGAGGCAGCTAATCTCTGAGATCTGAGCTAAGTGCAGGTTGCAGTGTATGACCTGAGCTCAGCAGGGATTTGGTATTTGGGGATAAAGAGGCATGCATTTTATGAACCTCTCTGGTGATCTGTGAAAAGGATCACAGTGGATCTGATCTGTCCTCTTTGTGAATGGTTTTCTTGGCCAGGAAACACCCGAAGCGCTTCCTCTCCAGTGATGTTCCAGAGCATGCAGAAGAAAGTGGAGTTTCTCAACTTGTCTATCAAGCCAAGAAAGTTAAAACCACTGAGGTATTTTAGCTATAGAAGATGCTCCTGACCTCTTTTGTATCATCGTCGTTCTGAATTTTTATGAATCCTTCTCTGCTCTTCTCCAAGAAGTCAATGAATGACTGGGTAGAAATGTGTTGGGGGTTTTTCTCTGAAAGATTTTAGTCAGGCAAAGCCAATGCCACCTTTAATGCTTCTGTGCTGCATTTATAACCAAGTTCTCTCTCTTCTTACAGCACAAGAAATGCTTTGTAGCAGTGCCTGATGGACATGATGGAGATGCTGATTCTGGAGGCGGTGTGGTTCCTGCAGTCTGTGAGTCTGTAGTGCCTGAGGAGAATACACAGCCCCCAGCTGCTTGTACCAAACCATCCAAGTGGGGAAAATTTCTCTCATCATCTGACAACTCTAGTGAAAATGCTGCTGCAGTGACCATGGCACTGCAGGCGGGCAGTGGAGGGCTGGGGCTGGACAGCACTGCTGCTGGTGGGGCCCAGAGGTGCTTAGGACAGGCTCAAAGAACTGTGTCTCAGGGTACAGGTCTGGAATTTAAAAAATGTGTTGCTAGCACTGAGGATCTGGCCTCGAGACGGCACAGCAGCAGTTGCTCAGCTGAGGATGCACTCAGAGAACCTCACAGCCAGGTGCTAAGGGCAGCATCATCTGCAGACACAACTGCAGGAAGGTGCTGCTTGGATACCACTGGGAGGGCAAACACCCTTATTAACTCTAACCCTGGCCCCAAGCTGAGCAACATTGCTCATGAGCAACTCTTCTGCACAGGTGAGGATTTTGATGATGATCTCTGAGAAGTTCAGGCATCTTTGTCATCTTTCTTGTCTCTAATGCATTGCCTATGTTATTTACTGAGGCACAGTTTCAAACTGAAGGTGGTTTCACTCAAAGGTGCAGAGAACTGCACTATTAAAGTTGTTTACTTGGTTGATAGTTGTGTTTGGGGGGAAGGGAAGGAGGGGGAGAAACTTGCTCTCAGGTTACAGTGTTGTCTAGCAACCTCAGCAGCTAGAAATAGGAAGGGAAGTAGGTCAGCTTGGGGAGAGAAAGCACCCAGGCTTTAAGGATTCCTGACCAGTACAATTAAATTCTGTGACTAACGCCTCCTTACAAACTACAGCTTTTTTCCCCAGACTACATCTTTGTTTAAAGCTGCCATAGCAACCCTTTCTTCCAGAGCTGCAAGCAAGCTCCAGAGCCAGCAAAGCATTGGATTTCTCTTCCTAAGTGTAGCCCTAAGTGCACACCAAAGGATGTGTAAAAAGGCAGGCCTGGGCTGCTTCATGTTTGTAGCCTGGTCTAGTAAATAACATAGCAGTGATACTGAAATGCTCACACAGACACATCACATGCAGTAGTATTTATTGTTCCTCCATTCTACAAGCACTTAAGAACATGAGACAGAAACCCAGAGTAGGAAGAGAGATGAACCACATTAACTCGTGCTGCGTTATCTGCTTTCAGCTAAAAAAGTGCTTTTTGTTACTACTACAAGTGAGGTGGCTGCTTAGAATACTGGATGGCATCTAGTGCTGCCCCAATGTCGCAGTTCTTGGTCTGCAGGAGCCGAGTGAGCCATCCACCCTCATCGGAGAAGCCCATGGAAAGCATCTGGGACAGGGACTCGATGAGGCGAGGGTCTGCTTCTGTGAAGAGAATAGTTTAGAGTTCAGCTATTTCATGTAATTGGCAAACCAGGCAAAGCTCTAAGAGCAGTCTGTGAGAAGAGGAGACATGCTCTTTGTCTCCCAGGAGTGCAGATGTTTGAGATAAACAATACATAATCAGAGCTAAGGACACTGCTTAGTCAGGCTCAGCTGGCCTTGCTGTGGGACTCAGTGCTGCTGATCTCACTTGAGTGGCCTTGGATACTGTTACTGGCTCCCGCTAGGAAAGTGGTGCCCTAAAGCCACAGAACGTACTGGCCCACATCCTGCATTAAAAGGCTCTTAAGCACTACACAGCAGGGACTTGATTGAGGACAGCACCTATTTTGTGTTGCTCAAATGGCGTATTAGCCTAAGGTCAGACATCTGGTTAAGACTTAGCAGCCCACATTCAAGAGAGGAACCACCTCATCATCTCTTAACAGGGTTCAAATCTGCCCAAGTCAGGGACAGGTTTAGCTGTAACCTACACAACCTTGGTTTCTACCACCTCTAAAACAAGTCTGCTTGTGTCAGGCCAAGTTGGCAGTTCCCAAGCCAAAGTTACTCTCAGCTATGAAACCTGCACACACTTTCCTACCTGGAGGGAGGTGTGGGTAGAGAGCAGCTTCTCGCAGTCCCGTAGGTCCTGGCCGGGGAGGATCCCGAGGCACATCCAGGGAGCTGGGACCGTCTGTGCCTGGCATCTGCAGAGACTGCAGTTCACCTGTGGAAGGATCCACTTCTTTGGACGATAAGTGGGTCCAGTCCTCCTCACCCCCCAAAGAACTGCTGGACTCGCTGTGTTCCTGAAATGGAAAGAAAAGAGGTCCAGGTGCTGTAGTGCTTTCCAGGCAGGAGGCACACTCCTACTATTTGCCTTTAATATAAAGAACTACATCCACAGAAAGTCCCACCACCTTTGCTGTAAACCTGCTGGATATCACTGAATGTGCTCTCACTTTAATATTCACTCCCACCATACATGCTAAGTGATTATATTCAATTACTGTCCCAGTTCTGTACCTGGGAGTGGAAGCTGCCATCTTCCATTTGTGTGGGCACAGGATCTATCACCATGTCTTGTATCTGTTCTGCAACGACGTTTACTTGTGTAGCAGAGTCTGTGTTATTCCAGTCTGCTTTGGTCTCAACATTCTGAGCTGGAGCACTGCTGGTTGCCTCAGCATTGGTCTTCTCTTGGTTGGCAGAAGTGGGAGTCACTTTGCTTCTCTGTCCTCCATGTTCCACATCAATATCAACTTCAATACCTAGAAATGCATTTGGGGTGGACAAACTCTTAGAGATTTTTCCAAAGCACAGTCCTAAATGATCCTAAATGGATCAATCCTGCTCTACACTCTTAAGGTTTCTGTCATCCTACAGTTTGCCACGTAACATGCACGAATTAAAATGCAAAGCCTTCATTAATAAAGAATACCTAAGCACCAAATAGTCATCTTCCTCTACACAGACAAGCCATGTATTTAAAGGGCCAGGGCAGAAGTTACATCTACATCCATATAAACCAGGCAAAATCCAGAGCTGACTTTAAGTTAGTGTTATAGTGCTGACATGTTAATGGAATCTTTCCTCACTTTCTCTCCAAGACAAGGTACTGAGTGGCTGTTTAAGCCTAAGCATTATTAGTATCCAAGTGTAAATGAAGCCTTCGAAGCTTAGGAGGCAGGAGGTTAGTTCCAAGACCAGTCACAACAGCTGACCGCTGCTCCTGTGAAACAGACCTGTAAGCCAGTCTCAGGGACTGGTGACAAACTGTAAGTCACTTACCCAGGGGACTCAGAAAAGCTGCAACACTCTCCCCAACATTCTTTAGGAAGGTGACATTGGGGTCCTGAGGCTGGCTGTTAGTAGAAGCTTCTAGAAAAACAATTTATGTTAGCACATACAAGCTCAGAGGGAAAGGGCACCTGCAGAGGGTGTATCCCCACAGGAGCTTAGTGCTCATTCCTGTCACTCACATACATGGCACAACAAAGCACTACAGAGAAGAACTAACTCTGAGCTACCTCTGGAACAGAAAGCCAGCATTAGCATTGTTATGGCTCATTAGCCATGCTGAAAGGCAGATCTGGAGTAGCATAGTGACATGCTTGACCTAACAGCTCGGCTGGGTTCCAGGTACTTTATCTGCATCCTCACTGATTGCAGGGACCCAAGCACACCTTAAAGTAATCGTACTTTGTACTGAAAGGTGCCAATTATTTCAAGCAAATTAGATTAGTTCCTATGTTTATTTTCCCCACCCAGATTCTATCCCGTGCTGCAGAACCTCAGCTACTCTGAGGCTCCACCACCACCTTGTCTACCAGGGCACCTCTTCTTACCTTCTGCAGCTGGTGCACTGGGGGCTGCAGCGGTGGCTTCGGCTTGCTCCGAGTTCTGGCAGGGAGCTGCAGGCCCGGGATACCCCCAGCAGTGCATCCATGGGAAGGGCGGAACACCGTGGCGCATTTTGCGGAGCCAGCGTCCTCGGGGAAGCCACTGTAAAAGGTGACATTCATGTGACACTTCACACAGCCTGGTTCTGAGCAACTGAAACTCATAACTTGAATTTGAGGAATGTCCCATTCATCAGTTTCCTTCCATAGATTTTGCTCACCTCAAATGGATTAAGCAGTGGGCTTTGGAACATCACCATGTTGTGCTCCTTGTGGATGCCTTTCCCCTCACAGGTGCTGCACAGGTCATAGTCTGGACAGACACTGCACTTGAACCTGGTCCCCACCACGGGCCCCTCACAGCCATCACAGATGACATTGGGGTGCACCATATTGCGGGGAGGCTCCTGGCTGCACAGCGAGCGGTGCTCCCGCTTGCACTCCTTTTTCTCTGTTAAAGAAACGAAACTTTGCGTCAAGAACAGGTTACTATTTACAGGCTGGAAATCAGGCAGAGGAGGAAGCACAAACAGCCCATCGGAGCAGTGTTAACTTACTAGGTCAGTTTATTTTTACACTGGCTGCCAAACCTAAGCCGGGCTCATGTAAGAGACCTTAAACCATGTGCAAAGAGGTTTTGCAAAGATACCACCTCCTGAAACCAAGCATGCCTTATCCTAAATATCTCCTGGCATGCTTATTTTAGATTAGTACTGCACCGCCTCATCTGGCTTCTCATCCTACCTTCCCAAGCACTACAGGAACAAAATGTTTCTGGAGAAGGAGTAAGGAAGACAGATGCCAGGAAGCTTAACATGGGAACAGAGACAACAGGTGTGGCTCACTAGATGGACTGCAGATAAGGCTTTGAGGGCATCTACCTGAACACAAAGCAACTATGCACTGGGAGAGTGGAATTAAGGCTAACTCGTTGTTGTGAATATTTAAGATACCAGTGCCAGTTCAGTGTATCCAGGGAATGAGAATGACAACAGGGCCTCCCACTGCGCCAGCTGACAGGGCTAGGAAGAAACTTGCGGTTAGTTTATCCCACCTCAGATTCATGTTCTGTCATATTACACTGCCCTTTATTTAACCTCCCCAGCAGAGGCCGCAGCTTCCACCAGGCCCTTGAGGACACGGAAGGGCCAGGGCTGGCTTCTCCCGTTTTGGGAGCGCTGCCAGGAGAGCTCCGCCGAGACTCGCCGTACCTTTGATGTAAACACGGAATACGCCATCCCGCACGTACGGCATCGCCAACTCCAGCTCCTCGTCGGTGGAAAAAGCGATCAGGTCCCCGTCCTCATCTGGAAAGGGCAAAGCGCAGGATTAGGGGCTCGGTCGGGTACCACGGGGGATAACGGGGTACCCAGAGCTCCGCGCCCCGCCACCCCCGGGACACCCCGTTGGGGCCCGGCCCGCAGCGCAGCCCCTGCCCCGCTCACCCTTGTAGTGCATGCGGAAGGCGGGCGGCGGCCCGGCCCGCAGCAGCCCCTGGAAGAGCTCGGCGACGCGGTCGTAGATGGCCCGGTAGCGGGCGGGCGGCGGCAGGGAGAAGCGGCGGATCTCGCGGGCCGTCTCCTCCTTGCCCAGCAGGTAGGCTTTCACCGTCAGCGCCGCCATGGCTGTGGCGCAGCAGGAATTGCGGTCGGGAGCCGGGACACACAGAGCCACAGGGCGGAGCGAGCGGCGGCGACAGCGGCTCCGGCGGCCGCCGCTTTTATAGCGCCACGGCACAGGCCACGCCCCAAACGGACCACGCCCCCTCTATCCCCGCCATGGCCCCGCCCCTGAGGCCCCGGCTCCGCCCCCGGTCCCGGTCCCGGTCCCGGTCCGTCCTATCCAGCGCCGAGGGGATGGCGCTCAAGGCACGTTTTACTGCAGCCGGGAAAACCTGTGGATACGTGCAAATGCGTGTCTGCTCCCTGCCCTGCTCGGCCCCCGGGAGCAGCGCCCGGGTTTGCGCCCCGGGCAGTGCCAGGAGGGTTTGGGGGTCGCGGTTGTTGTGGTCCCCAAAGCACCAGCGGGGCCTGGGCGGCGGGGAGTGAGTGCGACCTTGGGACCTGCTGGGTGGCCTCCGAGGCCCACTGGTGGGGCAACACCGCACCACGGGGCTGGGCTGCGCTGGTCCCGTCACTGCAGCGGCCACCAGGACACACCGGGCCACGGGCTAACACGGCACTTGGCCATCCGGTCCCGCTCGTCCCTTCCATCATGGCAAACAGGGCCAGCTCGGCCAGGGAACGGAGGTGGCGAGCCACGCGCCAGCCCCGCTCGTGCAGCACCCACCGGAGAGGTTTGCGTGCCGAGCATGGCAGGAATAAATAACTCTTCCCCGAACCCCATATTTCGGAAAGGGGGGACTAAAAATAAAGACACTGGTGTAAACACAACTGACATTAGGGAGGATGTGCTGTGGCCTTTCCAAGCTGGTTGGCAGCAGTATTTTTTCGCAGATCAGATACAGTTGACAGGCCTCTTAATCCGGCCACAGGAGGGTTCAACTGGCAGAACACACCGTCTGTGCTGTCCAAGCATAATTAAATAATGATGGATCAATTATTATTAGGTTCCTTGTTGGTGTTAATTTCCTCTCACCCAAGGGCCTGGCCACTCTGACTCTTGGTGCTGTATTTCTTAGTTTAAGGTATTAAGAACTTAGGAGAAACTATGTCATGATTTATCATCTTCTGTAGTCAAGAGAAGCATAAATTTTAATTTCCACAATGTAAAGGTAGTTTATTTCTTGACCTAAAGTATGTATGTTAAAACACTTGACCTTTCACATAGATACATTTTTGGCATACGTGTGGCAATGTTGAAATTGCAACCCTTTCTTGGAAAATAGTATTTACGGTGGGAAAGTTTGCCCCATTTAAGTTAAAATGTTTTCTAGAAAATTCAATTTCTAGGTATGACATGGCTAATATTTCCACTGTGAAGCAGTGAGTTAAAGTTTAAACACCAGCAGACTCGGGAGCATAGATGATGTTGTGTAGGAAATGATTCAGCAGCTTTTACAGCAGAAAATATTGAAAGGTTTGGGCAGGCAGCAAAACCATATTGCACTCACCTTCCCTTTTGCTTGTTTGCTGTGTGTATCCTCATGTCTGAAAGGTGATGTCTTGACATTGTTGAATTATGTTTTTTCTCCATAAAATCAGATGTGGCACCAGCAGAAGCAGGACATGCAGTACAGGACACTCTGCCAGTGTTGGATCTGCCTCACCAAGCAGCACCTCCAGCATGTCCATCTCATGTCCTGTTTCTGAGGTCCCCAAGAGCCAGTTTTGGTCTCATCTATAAAGCCAGAGACTCAGACCCAGCTCCAGCACATTCATTCCTTAGGTTCCAAGTTGCTGCTGTCCTAGACAGCACCAATTCCTATTCCCTTCTCCATCCCTGCCTGTGTTGGAGGGGTGTTTGAGGCACGGGGGTTGTCCTCAAGTTGCTCTGTCTTTTCGTGTCAGTTCTGTCTCCAGGCTAATTGATTGTTGCATTTATCATTACAAAGCAATGCACTAAACTAAAATCAGAAACCTGAGTTTTCCTCTGTGTCCACTTTAACCCCGTTCTCCTGGTGGGACAAGCTGAGTCACGCTCGGCCTTCTGGGTGTGACATCATGCACTTTTACAAAACATAAGGCAAACAGGCTTTCTCCGGTCTGATGTTGGCTTACCTCACCGATCACGGGACAGGAGTGACTCAGTCAGTCTCCTCCTCCTCCTCGAGCTCGGGGATTTCCTCCCAGCAAGCCCTTCTCCAGCTCAGACCTCCAGCCCTGGGATCTGCCCCTGGCTGATTCCCATGTGAGGAGCTGTGCTGTATTCCCAGATCCACTTGAGAAGTTTCTCCTCTGTTTGTAAGTGGATCTGGATTTTGGCATTCTCAGCCCGAAGCAGTGGCTGTGTGGATATTTTCTTATGATTCCTTAGGAATTCCGTAGCAGCACAGCAACCCCTGCCCAAAAAGTGGCTTGTTGGCCCCAGGTGCTGAGCAACCAGCTTCACAGATGGATGTAGCAAAGGAACAGTAAAGGGAACAGGGAAAAAAGCTGTTAGAGTTTAAAAATTCAAGTTAGAGAGGAAAGGCTTTAAAAGGAGCAATTAGCATCCCTTCAGTGCTCTGCTTTCTCTCTACACCCACTTCTGCTGGGAAATGTTTAAAAATATTTGGTGAGTTTTTTGTTCTGAGGGCACAATCACCAGAAATACTCCTTCTGTCCAAACTTCTTATGTTTGCAGTAAAGCCCTGGGGGGAAGAAGGTGAGGTGGAGGAGGGGGGATGTCAAATCTTTTCCTTCCTTGCAAACCACAGCAGAGGCTGATGAGGATTTTCCAGAGGAGATTTTCCCCCAAATCATTGCTCCAGCCTGAGGCTCCCATCGCTGTCCCAGCACTCCTGGTGAGGAGGGGAGGGTTTGGCCCCTGTGCCCCCCCGGCTCTGGCAGGACAGTGCGTGGTGATGGAAGGACCGTGTGCAGCTCCTAGGCTGCACCGAGTGCCCCATCCACACGCTGCAATTCCAAACCCTCCTTCCAGAGGCTTCTAGAGAGGTGCAGCATCCTCTGGACATGTCGGGTCAGACGCTGGTGACTCAGCCGGGTCCCATGACCTCTTCCCTCCTCCTCTAGGCCAGTGAAAACACTGTTCGTGCCTCGGAAGCAGAACCCTCCTTCCTCATTGGCACAGGCAGAGCAGAAAGCCAAGCAGGGAGTTTTTTGCTGTCTCATTTTTGAGGCTGAGCTTTCCTGAAGTTTAGCTGTGCCACGTCAGGTGTTTACACAGGCTCAGCAGTGTTTCTCATTGCTGTGACATGAAACTGTTAGGGGCAGAAAACTCTGGAGCAGTTTTTTACTGAGACAGAGGAGCAGATAGGAAGAACGGATGGAGAGCAGGCACAAGGTACAAGCACACTAGGGGTGTCATGCAGTTCCATAAGGATTTTCTCTTCCTGAAGGTGAGAAAGAGCTTTTTGCAACCTACACAAATTGCTTGGGGCAAGTGTTGCTTTGAGAACATGACTTGGAGCTTTTGCCCTGAATTAAAGCATCAACATGTCAACACGTTTAAGGTAAAGCACCCTATTGTCATCTTCCTCTCTCATGGCTAAGGAGATTTGGAAACATTTATACTGCAGTGAAACAAGCCCTGGTGATGTTTGAACACAGCAGCCTATAAAACACTTAGAAAATGAAATTATTTTGTTTCTTGCATAGAGCAGCCTGAGAAGAACCTAGCCTGAAGATGGGCCAAACTCCAGAGCCAAGCTCTTCAGAGCACTAGATAAAATCAGATATAAATCTCGATTGCATTTGCTACCTAGACCTAATAAATGTTTTCTCTTTCTAATTTTTGTAATGGCCTCAGGACCTGTGGATTTCTATGGGAGTGCTTCCCATGGAGGCCCCTCGTTTCTGCAGCATGCTCAGCATTGCCAGCATCAACTGTTCAAAGATCATGAGATCACCTTAAAAAAACCCCTTTTCTCTCTATTTTTTGCTGAGGTTTTGGGTTTCTGCAGTTCACATTTTAATCTTTGCTCTGTGAAAGGACAAAAGCTCAAAACTTGCTCAAAACTTTAAAAACAGAATAAAAGACAAATCTGGGAAAAGAATGATGGACTTCAAGAATAAGAGACCTTTGCAGGTCTGAGAGAAAAATGGCGGGTGCTGCAGTTTGGCTTAGTCACTCAAGGTTTTTATCATGAGAGGGTGGTATAAAGCTCATTCATTTCTTCAGACTTTTATGAAGAAATTAGATTAAACTTTATCCTTGGGACAGAGTCTAATTAATTGCCCTGGAGAAATTATTAATGTTCCTCTCTTCTCTTCCGCTGCAAACACACCACCATATCCCGAGTGGTGGGAGCATTTTGCAGCTCTGAAAATAAACAGCCAACATTTAATGGGCTAAAACCTTTCCCCACCAGCAGCTCTTACTTGTCTGCCACCTCTGGGGGGTTTTTTCGTTAATTCCTGTGGACCTGCTGTTGGCTCCTGGGTTTGATACCTGGGTTTGACGCCTGGGTTCGAGGTGTGAGCACAAGTGCGCTGGGTGGGACAGAGCCCCTGGTCTTGTGCTCTTTGCTGTGATGTGCAAGTGCTGTTGCTGCTGGGGTGGCAGAGGGTGTGCTGGGCTGGGGGCTGAGCCTGGGAGTGCGGGAGCTCCCCACGGAGCTGGACAAGTGCTGCAGGGCTCCACTGCCCTGAGACATGGGACCCGCTGCTGGCTCGTGTTCTGCTGGGGACGGTTGCTTGGGCAATGATTTGTAAAATCCAGGTCAGGACGCACAGGTCCAGGCTCCGCAACCCGGTTTTTTTCAGCATTCCCGAGAGTTCTGCGCAGGGCATTTCCCTGTTCAGGGGTGTGCCCGGTGTGAGCAGGGCTCTGTGCTCGGCCCTGTAGCTCCTCCCTGGATTCTGTCAGTGGAGGGAGGCAGTTCTGATGCCGTCCAAAGGGCTCCCTCTGCCGATTTCCTCCCCGGGTCTTCTAACCACTGGGAGAGGCCGTTTCAAAATTTGAAAAACGTGGTTTATTTCATGAACTGGAGAAGATTCTAAGGATGCAGTTAGACAAGACCATCACCTGCAGAGATGGGCGACCTGTGCTTTTCCTTACAACCGTGCATGTCCCTCAACGAGGCACCCAGAGCACCTCGAGGCAGCCCCTGCACCCTCCTGGGTGCTGGGCTCCCTTCGCCGCTCGCCTTTCCAGAAGGAGACAGAGCCGATGCCTGAGGACCCATTTGCCAGGTTTTCCTGTTTCGGGAGGGTTCCCGTGTCTGCTGAAGTGTTGCTGGGAGGAGATGTGCCCACGGAGGGCAGCTGGCTCCCAGCTCATCTCTGCCTGCATCCGAGCATTGCCGAGCGCCTGCATCGCCACCTCTGCCTCTGGCACGGGCACACGCCTTGCTGTACGTTGCACCCTAATTGATCCAAACATTTCAAGCAACAGACTTTGATCAGTGGAAGCCAGTCCTACAATATTTACATGTCTGGGAAATATTTACTCTCTAAAAGAGCTCTGGGGAATGGAAGATGACAACTTTCGCTGGTTCAGGAGTTATGCACCCACATACAGGGCACCTGAGCTGCCTGACCTCATGCACACCCACAGAAACAAGTTCAGATGATGAAGACAAATAAACGCCTGTGGAGCCTGACCTCACTGTACAGTCTATAATGAAACAAGCTGGACCCATTAACAGAAGAAAAGAGAAGAAAAATAATTTTTAAATCTGATTTCTTCTGTCTTTCACCCAGGCAAGCAGCTTGAGGTCATAACCTCTGAATGCCGGGTCCTTTGGAAGAGGGATAATGTCCTTCCAGGCAGACGCTTCCGTTTGTGATACTCATCTGGCATCGATTTTCTCTCAATAAACATTGGAAGCTGTTTCCTTAACCAAGATGAAACACTTCTGTGGGAATGGCATTGAGGATACACTGCAGGACTCCTGGGGCTGCTGCCCCCAACCTCATCCTGCACCCCCCAGCTGTGCACACCCTCGGGGACATCCCTGTGCGCGGGGGCTGAGCACACACCTCCGTCCAGGGGCACCCACCCGTGACACCCCAGCGACCGGGACATTCCTGGGGGTCCGTGTGCAGGGATGAGTGTCACCCTGGCACAGCCACAGGTACGTGCCCACCCCCACACACTGCAGACAGATGGACCCGGGCGCGTGTTCACACACACACACAGACACATGCACACAAAGAGAGGCACATATGGACGTGACCACATACACACACACACACACACGTGTACAGACCCACGCAGGCACCCACAGATATAGCTGTAGCTTTGTAGGGACATACGGATGGGCATGAGGAGGCAGGCGTGCATTGATAGGAATAAGCCAAGGATACAGGTATGTACATTCATATGTGTAACCCATGAACGGGCACTCTTGCACACACATGCACATGTGCGTGCAGATGTACACACACACAAGTACACAGATGGACACGGACACACACATGGGTGCACAGGCACACTCCTACACGCACACAGACACTCTCACTCTCAGACCCAATCTCACACACACACACTCACACACATTCACACACATACGCAGATAGGCGCAAACACAAACGTGCAGACACATACAGACATGCATTCACACTCACACACATACGCAGATACGTGCAAACACAGATGTGCAGACACATACTCACAGACATGCATTCACACTCACA
>VWPU01000788.1:8035-26284 GCA_013398955.1 Callaeas wilsoni
AAAAAAAAAAAAGGAAGAAACCAAAGGTTTTGACAAACAAAGTGCCACAAAAGATAAATATGGACCCTATTGTCATGCCTTGTACTCACAGCTGGATGGTAGGAGTCTAAGGACAAAGAGCTGGCTTGGAGGGAAGTGGTTATGAGTGATGGGCGATCCTGCCTGGACATGCGCACATGAGAGGAAGAAGAAGCTGTTTAACAAAAAAAAAAAAAAAAAAAGAATCAAGATGAACTGGTGTGATCCTGCACTGTTACTGAAGTCAGAGGAACACCACAGGGGAAATCTGAGACTCACCCTGTTTCTTTTCGATGTTTTCAGGGCTGTGTTTTTGGTTTGTTATGGTTGTTTTCCATGGTTGTTATTTTATTTCTTCTTGCTGGTACGGAGTTTTTCATCTGTATATTATATATATATATTTTTCGAGAAAAACTTGAACACCTCAGAGACACTGAGAATGAAACATTTAGGGGAAATGGGAAGCACCAGGAGATTGGTGTCTTAACCCTTTCCAACCCCATTTAGGCATTTCTGCTTTCTCTCCATCCTCTTCTTTCCCCCATGCCCAGGATTTGAAAGAAAACCTGCGTTTTGCTTCTCTTTCATCTCCTCTTTATTTTTTTTTTTTGTCTTTCTGTTTCTCTTTACTTTGGTGTTTGAGCTGGTTTTGCTTTTTTGCTTGGAAAATGTGCCAGAATCGTGATGTAAATGCGTGGGCTTCCTCCCCTGTCCCCTTCAGTGCCCTTCCCATTTCCAACCACTGTCCCAGAATCCCCCAGTCTATGAGAAGTCTTGGCATCTTTCTTCCCAGCCTCACCTGTTGAGCTAACTATTTTTTAAGTGCATGTAAAATACAACTAAAAACAAAGACACAAGCAGAAGAATGAGCCCTACTACAACACGGATGCTTTCTTTTCCTTTGGTTTCTTTTCCCCCACCTCCCTTCCCACACTTGACCGAAAATTCCTGATAAATAGGTAGTGTCCCACACTGTTTTTCAAGCCACATGGAGAGAACTGGAGCCAGAGTTCCTCAAAGTCCATGGACAGGCTCCTAATATCCAGAATATTCCAGATGATAGGCTGGTGTTCATGGGCATTTCTCAAACACTGCATTCAAATAATTAATGCTGGCACTTGCAGCACCATCAGAAATGGGGGAAAGAGAACTCATGAGGACTCTCTGAGGTTCTATGGAGAGAGTCAAGATTATTTCTTCACTGCAGGGTTTCCTCTGGGGCTTTGCAGCTGGGAACAAAGGGTGAACAGCCCCTCTGCAAGCACCTCATGTCCTCCCTGTGAGTGGCACTCAGCTGTCAGTGGCAGTGAGCTGAGCCATAATCCATCATGGCATGTGCTTGTGCAGGCCGAGCTTTCCAGGGAACACCTGTGTGGGGAAATTTGTGTGCCTGGAGTGAGGTGTTGGAGATTGTTTGCCCTCCAGCAGACAGCGCAGGGGAACGATCGAGGAGAAATTCAGGCACCCGAGGTCACCTTCCTCTCCTAGCCCAGAATCACAAAATCATTTAGGTTGGAAAAGACCTCTAAGATCACAGAGTCCGAATGTTAAAACATACCCCAGTCCCTCTCTTCCCACTCTTCATCCTGTCCTGAACATATCCAAAGGTTTGGTCCAACCCAGCACACACCAGCCTTGCTCCATTAGATAAGAGGTCTACGCCAATTTTCTTCCCTGTGGTTTTATCACTGCAGTTGTCTTAGCTTGCATTTTTGACACTGAAGACTGTAAAAATTATTAAGTCATGAAGATTTAGCAGCAGAATTTCGTTTGGTAATTGCTCAGAGTGAGGAGCGATTACCGAAGTTTCCTGATCTTGTGCATTCAACCACAGGAAAATGCTTGCCATGAAGGGAAGGAGACCAAGCAAAACAGATAGTTGTCATTATTTTTAATAATGCTGTTGAAAACTGATCGATCAAATTTGAAGAGTCCAGCGGTCAGCCTCACTGTTGAGTCCCTTCCGAATTTCCTGGAGTCTGGGATGCCTGTGAGGTAAAAACCCAAGCACGCAACAGCCAATATCCAAAGGACAATTGTTTAGAACTAAGTCAAAACATGAAATATAGATCTGTCCTTCCCCACGGCTTTACTGAAGTGCTTTGGGAAGAGACACTGCTATGTGTGAGAGTCTTCCAAAGGAAGCTTGGAAACCTGGAAGGACTTAGTCCCAGAGCTCTGCTGAGTGGGACACACATTTGTGTCTGCACAAAGGGCACTCAGAATCATGGAATCACTGAATGGTTTGGGTTGGAAGGGACCTTAAAGATCATCTCATTCCAACTCCCCTGCCATGGGCAGGGACAGTTCCCACTGTCCCAGGTTGCTCCACGTCCTGTTCAACCTGGCCTTGGACTCTCCCAGGGATCCAGGGGCAGCCACAGCTTCCTTGGGTGACCACACAGCCTTAGTGGTTCCAGGACAATTTGCTCTGAACATTCGATGAGCAGTCAGAGTTGTCCTCCAGGGCAGGTGGAGGTTTGGGGATGTCCTAACTTTTGCCATCCAAATTTGGTGTGCTGTGGAGCAGGAAAGTGGTGAAACACGTGAACCTCAGAGTCATGGTGTGAACTTCCACCTCCTGCCCATTCCCAGCATGAATTTTCCTGCTTTGCACCTGGTGCAGCTCCCATTTCAGGGTAGCGTTTGGCCCATGGAATCCTGCAGTTTTCCCTCACCTCTGTGACTGTGCAATGCCCCTTTCTCCTAAAAAATCGTGTTGTCTTACTGGGAATAACTATTTTGTGGAGAATGCTTTGAAAATGGAGCTTGTCAGCTGTGTTTGATTTGGGATGGCTCAGTTCTCTACATTTGGAGAAGGACCCAAGGGGACACAGGCTTGCAGCAAAAAAATTTAAATTGTAGAAAGATGTCCAAAAAAAGTAAAAAAAAACCCAAACAGGATTTACACTTGGAAAAATAAACCCACCAAAAACCCCACTGAAGTTATAAAAAGCTGCTTAGTCTAATCAACCTGTTACGTGTGTGATTTCTGTTGTCGTCGTTGTTTGTTCATTGTTTGGTTGGTTTTGTTTGTTTTTTAATCTTCTGTTCTAAAAATGGAGAGTTTACCTCAAGAAATTCTTTCTGCTTGGAAACAGATCACCTCAAAGACGCTCGCAGCAGAGAGCAGTGTGCAGGGAAGCTCAGTAAAGCAAACCTGGGTGTGGAAAACAGAGGGAAAACCGGGACATTCAGGCTCTTTTCAGCATTCCCTTCTCTTACTGGCGTGGTCTGGCATTCCCCAGTGGAGAAGTTGCTGTTCACTTTCAGATAGGCTGAGGCACAAGAGCCAGTTGGAGAAATCAAGGCACATGTCCAAGCTTGAAGTCCTTTCTGAAGTATCTTAAGAGAAACTTGGCGTTATTTAAACTTTCTATGCTGCTCTTTCTCCATTCCCTGGAGAAATTCCACTTTCCAGCCCAGGCTGGGGTAAGGAAGCAGAGAGATTAGGTGCTAGCTAAATGCTCCCAGTGTTTTCCCCAAGGAATTGAGAGGCGACTGGATTATTTAAGGTCACAAGAGAGGCCCTTCCTTGTGTCTGACCCCGTGTCTTGGACATACACGTGAGCCCAGAAGTCTCATTCTCTGTTTTGCTAAAGCTTCCACCTTAAAATCAATGGAAAGACATTTCCTTTCACCACAGTGTTACTAACAGCCTCAAAGAGATGTCAAGACAGCATTAGAAAGGAGGTTGGGATCCTTTTTCTTAGGTTGTTGTTGTTGTTGGTTTGATTTTCTTTTGAATTGATCCTAGTTAAAAAAGAAATAAATAAAATCTATACTATTTAAATTGGAATCCCGTTGTTACTTGGTAAAGGCAAAGCTTCTGTACCTTTGTTATAATTAATTGTATACCTGTGTATGTAAATATAAGGCATTCCTATTTTGCAGTCCAGAACAAAAAAGAAAAAAAAAAACCTATTTGTAATATAGAATAAAGTTTATTAAAAAAAAATAAAGAAATAAAAATGCCCCAGGCTGTGATTGCTGCTTCCTGTATCAGATGGAGCCAGAGGGAGGGAATTGAAGTCAGAGAAAGGCTGGAAAAGACCTTTAAGATCATCGAGTCCAACTGTTATCACAGCACTGCCATGTCCACCACTAAACCATGTCCCCATATCCACACATATTGGAGAATTCCTTCCTTCCTTCCTTCTTCCTTCCTNTTTGGAGAATTCTTTCCTTCTTTCCTTCTTTCTTTCCTTCCTTCCTTCCTTCCTTCTTTCCTTCCTTCCTTCCTTCCTTCTTTCCTTCCTTCCTTCCTTCCTTCTTTCCTTCCTTCCTTCCTTCCTTCTTTCCTTCCTTCCTTCCTTCCTTCTTTCCTTCCTTCCTTCCTTCCTTCTTTCCTTCCTTCCTTCCTTCCTTCTTTCCTTCCTTCCTTCCTTCCTTCTTTCCTTCCTTCCTTCCTTCCTTCTTTCCTTCCTTCCTTCCTTCCTTCTTTCCTTCCTTCCTTCCTTCCTTCTTTCCTTCCTTCCTTCCTTCCTTCTTTCCTTCCTTCCTTCCTTCCTTCTTTCCTTCCTTCCTTCCTTCCTTCCTCCCTTCCTCCCTCCTTTCCTTCCTCCCTTTCTCATCATCTCTCTTTTCCTTTCCCTGTCACACAAAAAGACATTTATTGGGTTGTTTCATATTTTTTTCTTGTAGAAGTGGGATCCAGACAGGCTATTCCTTTCCATTTGGTTTTCAGGTGTCATCATCTCTGGGAAAAATTAAAAAATGTTGACAAGCTCACAAATTCAGGGATGCTACTAAAGGAACCGCATATGAGGCTCGTGGAAAGCAACAGCTTTCTGCAGTCTCAGCTGCATGGAGAGCATGAAAAGGAAGTGAGAAAGTGGATTTCAAAAAGGGAAAGGAGTTGAATAAAGCTCAGCCTGGCACTGCTTAGTGATGTCTGGGTACCTATAGAATAGCAGCATATGTACACCTATAGCTGACCACATCCAGCCATGGAAATGACATCTCTGTCCAGCTGCTGCTTGGGGCGCAGCAGAGGAAAACTTTTTGGGCTCAAATCACTCTGCCATCGCATCCCAGCAGCAGCTCAGCCAGTCCCAGCAGTGTGTCTCCTGCACAAGCATCCCCCACCAGACCCCTCAGGTCAGCAGGCTGAGTTGGAGGAATTGATGCTAAAAATTTTTGTGTGCAAGGAAGAGCTTCAGGTTTCAGCTCTTCTGAATTATCAGTGTGTTTAGGGTAAAAACCCAAAAACACCTCTAAATGAAGAATTATGAAGTGTTTTGTGTTCCAGGGCATTTTTTAAACCGAAAGTAAACTATCTCACTAAAACCTTCCTTCCAGACAAAGTGGTTGTATTTAACACTTCCACCAGAGTAGTTTTAGGCTGCCTCTGCCAGAAGTTGCATAACAAGAGAGCTAATGCCCCTGTAGAAATAACAGCTTCCATGTCTGTGAGACCAGACAGGAAAAGGAAAAGGTGGAGAGGAACCTGAGGCACGAAGAGGTGAAATGGATTGCCTGGAATCGAGGAGGCAAAGCTCTCTGCAGCCCAGCAGCAATCCCAACCCACCCAGTCACTATTTTTGAGACTGGACACAGCTCTGTGTTACAGATTTGGGAGAGTCCATGGGGCAGGGCATAGCTGGGACCAGTACTGTGACCCTGCTGATACATCCTGGACCAGTTTCCTCTTGTCTTCTGTGCCAAGACTGGGGACCAACAAAACACCAACTATTCCCACAAAAACACCCTTCCAAATATTAAATGGAGCTGCAATTACTGAGCACAGCCAAACAAACAGACTCCAGGCTTGTGGTAACTCCCTGTTGTCAGCTGGAAAATGTATGGTTTTGGGGGGATTACATGTGTGGGCTTGCTGCTGCTCAACAGAGAATGTCCCTGTGGATTTAATGAAAGCTGCAAGAGTAGGAGGGAGGAGGAAAACCTCTGACATGGATCTGTCTGCAGCAGGACAGGGCATCACTCTGATGCTCCCTGGAGCACTCTGGAGAGCCTGGGACCTCGGCCGTTGTCACACGCGTGTGACAGAGACTGGAGGCAACAGCCACTTCTCCCAGTTCCAGCCCCTGGAACGCCTCTGTCCAGCTCCCCAATTAGCTAAGCTGGATCTTCAAGGCCAAGTAGGTATTTACAAAGCAGGCAGGAGCCGCCTTCCCATGACTGAGGCTGGAAAAGCCCTCTAAAATCACCAAATCCAATCATTAACTCAGCACTAACCCACATCTCCAAGTACCACATCCTTTCCCTAAAATCACAGGTGTTTCTCTGTCCATGCTGGATTCTCCCTCCCATGAGCTACAGAAAAGAGGCATTTTCAGAGCTTTCCTGCTTTTATTTTATATTTTATTATTATTTCCTCCTGGTCCGTGAGAAATGATGGCCATTTCCTGCACCCCTATCCTTCCCTTCTTCCAGCTCCTCCACTGAGGAAATGGTGGCCATTTGCTTCAGGTCTGTGACATCCCCGGTGTAGATAATATCCCCCAAGTGTCCCGTGGAAACCTGGCAGGGAAAAGGCATTGCAAAGCTCAGAGATGGTCTTTATCTCTCAGGTGAAACTGGGAACTCTCCTGCAGCTCGGCTTCCCAAAGCAATCCCAGATGTCAGCTGAGAAGGACCGTTTCCAGCACCCTGGGGAGGATTCTGTTTGCCTTTATTATTTCCTGTTTCCCTCTTTCTGGCTCTTCCCAGGTTCAGCTGCCTGGATTGCATTACGATGTTCCCCTCACCAGCCCCCATCCTGGGGTTTTTTGGTTCAGCAGAGTATGACTCCAGCATCAGCTCTCTCATGCCCACTGGACATCTTGTCCAAGGGATCCCTTCCCTGTGTCCAGCCCCAGGTGCACCTCACCAAGGTGGTGGCAGGGTTAGGGACCATAACTCTGAGTCCTTTGCCCTGCAGAGACCTGCCAGCTCCAGTATCAAGGTGTTCCAGCTTATTGAGTGGCAAGAGAATGATCCTGGGATCAATGAGGCTTTATTCATAAAATCACAGGATGGTTTGTGTTGGAAGGAACCTTAAAGCTGATCCAGTTCCAACTCCTGCCATGGGCAGGGACACCTCCCACTAGGTCAGGTTGCTCAGAGCAGGATTTCTTCAAAATCACCTCTTCTTCTGAAGAGTTTTCTGAGTGGCCATGGGTGCTTTGTCCTGTAGGGGTTCTCCCGTCTCTCTGTGCAGCCACCAGTGAAAACTGAGCCCTTCCAGAATCCAGTTCATCTCATCACAGCCCCACTGGCTCGAATAGATCAGTGACTGACAGAGGAAAAAGCTGTTTCCTCTGCCTGGCCCCAGGGAAGAGCTCACCCAGCTGCAGAGGAGTGCACTGTGCCTTTCCAAGGCCAGGTGGGATGAATCCCAGCAGTGGCTCTTCTTTGACCTTTTTTGCTGTAATTGTTTTAGGAAAACCCTTTTGCTCCACAAGAGCTGAATTTCTCTGCCATGTGCTGCGTTCCCACAACCCAGCAAGCATTTGGGAGGAAAGCAGGAATCAATTTGGTCTTTTGCCTTCAGCTAAGACATTCAAGGGAAAAAATAAATTGAGAGAAGAACAACTCTACTATTATTATTATTATTATTATTTATCCTTTTGAATTTCCTGCCTTCTCATGAAGTCTAATGGGAAATGTACTCGCTGACCTTATAACTCCCCAAACCAAACACGATGCCAAGACTTCTCCACAGGCCAGCGTTCCTTCGCTTTGCCATATGGGATGCAGCCCTCGTTCCTACAACACAGGCAGGCAGGTCACCACTTAGTCACAACTCATGACACACAAACATGCCGTGGGCAGGAACACGACAAGCAGATAACACCAGCAGGCATCGTGTTTTTCCTGGCTACATCTGTGCTAGTAAATAAAAGAAGGCCAAGGTGGAGTACCAGCCTCTGTGTTGAGTTGTCTGTGATGTTCAGCTGTTAGCAAGCCCCCAGAACAATTTTGGATGGTTTTCTCCCAGAGGATGGCCAGGCACAGCTTGGGATGAGCATCTATCATGGATTTTTTTCCCCTTCATGGATAAAAATGCATCCAGTCTGGCTCTCTCTGTCTCATAAGCTCTAAGACACTGTGGCTTCACAGGGCCAAATATACAGAGCTAGACCAAAAAAATACTGGGAAAAGGTCTCCTGGGTCAGGAGGTGTTGTAAAAATATTTTAGAAAAGGAGGTGCTTTAGAGGCTCAGTCTGTTATGACTGTGAGAGCGCGGTGTTTATCTGTTCGGGGCTGGGGTGGGGGGAAGAGAATGAGCCCTAAGAATTCTCCTGAAGTTGGATTTAAGCTTTGAAAGGCAGAGTTTGAGGGCAGAGAGAGGATGCCAGAGAGAAATCTATCCACTGGAAGAAGTGCTATATCCCAGGACATCCCAGCTTTGTCTCAGACACCACTGGCTGGTCTCAAGTTAGTCCTGGACATGGTGTCCTGTTGAGCTGGATGAACCTTTGCTGGAGGAGCATTGGGGTGACAAAATACAGACCCTGAGGTACCATCAGGACCTGTTCTTCTCTGGAATGCTATGGGTCAGGTCCCCAGGTGTGGAATTGAGCCAGATCTCATGTCCTGGGTTAGGACTGGTGGCCCCGAGTTGGGTCTTGCTCACCCGCAGTTCAGAACAAACCTGCAGGCAGCTTTCAGCCCTTGGGAAGAGCCAAGTGGAGAAACTCCAGGGCTCATCAGGATCACCTCTGTGGCCACGCCAGGGCTCTGGCCCTGCGCCCTTTCTTGGTGAGGAATGACTATGAGAGAAAGAAGTGCAGTCACTGATCCAATTACGTTAACGGCACCCAGGTTTTCTCTGCGCTTTCCCAGTGCCCCAGCCAAGCCAGAATCCAGGGAAACTGGCTCACAAAGCTGCCCTGCTTTGCATTAGCAAAGGCAATCTGATTAACTCCCCAGCGGGGGCAAGGCACAGCTCCGAACTCCAGCTCAGCTTCCACATCAGAGACCTCTGGTGAATTGGATCCAGAAGAGGCAGCTGTGAGTTATGAGGCTGGAATTCCATCAAGGGCTTCTGGGGAGGTCACAAACCACCCAACAGCTCTCACAGCCTCCTTCCCTCTTCCCATCCACCGTCCTCAAACAGAATCACAGCCCTGTAATGCAAAGGGGGTCTGTTTGTCCGCAGGAGGACAAACGCAAGGAGCAGTCTAGGGCTCTAAATTCATCCTTTTCCCTGCCACTCTTCCATCTTCACAGAATGGTGCTTCCAGGCTTCACCCGGGGCTCCTCACTTTCCCCACCCATCCAATCTTTATCTCCTTTCTCCTTTTCCTTCTTAATAGAGACGTAACAGCAGCGAGTGTCTCACAGACCAGTCCACAGCCGACCACTCACACTCAATCCCCTTCCCCTCCCCCTGGACAGAGAGAGCAGCACTCACTCTGCTCCTCAATCCTATTTGTCCACAACCCATTCCCTGGAACGAGCCAGACTGCAAACATCCAGCCCACATTAAACTTCCTCAATGAAAACCTGCCCTGGTTCTTTTCAAGTTGGGCCGAACAAGTATTTTCCTTTAAGTGCATTTTTCCGATGGTTTAGGGGACACGGAGGGGGTTGGGGACACTGCTTGTAATTTTGCTGGCATTTACATGCAGGTATTTACAAGCAGAAAGCCAGCCTGGAACATTTCAGCATTATAAGTTAGATAAAACTAAGTGATTCCAACCTTGTTCTGTTTGCGGGGTGTTTTGGGCACCCCGGGCTTCAGAGGTGGTCCACGTTTCCCAAATATTCCCTTCAATTGCTGATAAACAGCCAGAATGTGAACCCCTTGGAGTTAAAGCTGGCAGGCATCATGAAATACTCTCAGCACCAGTTCAGCCAGAGGAAAGCAAAATTCAGAAAGAAAGGATTTTCTAGGGTCAGGCACAAAGCTGGGACTAGAAGATGCTGTCATACCATCTCTTCTACCAAACCAGCTGGTCAGTCTGCATAAATCAGATAAAAATGGGTTTGAGCACATCATATTTTCTCAATATCCCTTTTCCTCCTTCCACCACAACTTTTACAACCTCCTGCATTTAGGAATTTGCTGTGAGAGGTCAAGAAGCAGGACCTGGAAGTGCTGGGCATCCCAACATGAGAAACGACAGGGCAGCATTTCTCAGTAGCTCAGAGATTTCTGTGCCTTCTCTGTCATTTTTGTCACCCTTCATGTATTTTATGATATAAATGATCACCAACTCCCTTGAAGACAGGAGGGTGTTGTACCCACGTCAAACCACAGTGAAGCCAGCAGCAGATTTGTAGTGTTTTTTTAAACTTAAATGTTCTTCTGAGTTCAAAGCTGAAAAGCCAAAGGGTTCGTGGTGTTCTGACTTAGGCAGCAGCTCCAGAACACGTGGAATGGTTTTTCCTGACAAGTGGTGCAAATTTTGAGGGTGTCTTGTGCTCCTGACTCTGAAAGCAGCACACTGAGAAGGTTCTTTCACCAGTCCAAAATTACAGGTAGGGTCATAAGTGGGCTTTAAGCCATGTAACAAACCCCAAAATGTTATGGGGCAAAACATGGGGGGAAAAATATTGGATTAAAACCACTCCAAACTCTTTTAAAAAGCCAACTGATAAGGAACCAGCAAGAGTCGTGGTGAATCCCAGCAGAAAAGTGCTCTGTAAACTGGATTGTGCCCTGTGATCAGCATCATGGGGTTTCATATATATGTATAAACTCTTTATTTACTAAGATTACCCCATGTAATATTTGATAATTCAGCCCCTTTGGGAAGTTGACTGTAAGGGAAAGGAACAAAACACTCTTCCAAATTTCTAGTCTGGGGAATTGTCTCAGAGGCTTGTTTTGATTTTTTTTTTTTTGCCTTGCTATTTCTTGTCCTCCCCTTTGGAAATCTTTCATTTTTCTTCCTTAGGACAGAATTTCAATTAGCAGAAGGATAATGCTATTGGGAGGCACTGAATATCCTTGGAGATAAACCTGGCTGGGAGTTGTCAATGGAATATCTGAAGCAGCCTGACAGCAGAGGTCCTGTAATACTTAGATTGTTCTTAAAAATTTAAAAAAAAAACAAATCAGTGTGCCTTTCAGAGAGGGAATGAAAGGAGTGGGAAGGAGGTTGTTTTTTGAATTGCTATGTTCAACTGCAAAAAAGGATGATAAAAGAAAAAAGAGTATATTAGGGACATCCAGACTGGTGCATCTGAGTGAGAAAATGTCTAGATAAACTTCTAGGCACATCCTGTCGCCACCTCCAAGCCCGGTGGATGTTTTCATCAGATAGCTGCAGGTTTCTCGTTGAATCTTCCCTTAGGAGAGGGTTGAGAGAGACCTGTGAAAGCTGCAGGAACTCACGTGGGGTGGAGCACACTGAGACAGTTCTAGAGCAGTCCTGAGCACACAGGAGCATTCATTTGGTGTTTTCTGGTTCTTAAAAACCAGGATTTTCAAGGTGAGAAAACCTTCCCTCTGGGAGCGGTGGGATTCTTCAGACTGAAAAAGAAAAAGCCCCAGGGAGATGCTATAAAACCTTCCAGTGCCTGAAGGGGCTGCAAGGGGGAACTTTGATAAGGGCGTGGGGTGACAGGACGAGGAGCAATGTCTTTGAAATGACCAAGGACAGGTATGGATTAGATGTTAAGGAGAAATTCTTCCCTGTGAGGGCAAGGAGGCCCTGGCACAGGGTGCCCAGGGAAGCTGTGGCTGCCCCTGGATCCCTGGAAGTGCCCAAGGTTGGACGGGGCTTGGAGCAACCTGGGATAGTGGAAGGTGTCCCTGCCCATGGCAGGGGGTGGGATTGGATCATCTTTAAGGTCCCTTAAAGCCATCCAAAGGTCCCAAAGCCATCTTTAAGGTCCCTTAAGTCCATCCAAACCGTTCTGTGATTTTAAGATCCTGTGATTCATTCCATGTCCTGTGACCAGGACGATCGGACACAGCTCTGCTTCACCTCCCCACCGCCGACCTCTCCCACTCGCCTGACGAGCTGACCCGCCCCAGATCACCAGAGATGTCCCAAGGCACGGCTTGCCTCCGACTGCTGCTTGAACCGGGGGCTGGAGGAGCTCTTGAAGGCTCTCAGAGGTCAGACACACATGGCCCTAATTCCGCTGATCCCCTTTATCTGCTCGCATCTGGTTCTCTTCAGCGCGATCCGCTTGCTTTGGCGCAGCTGAGCGGCGGCCTCAGCAGCGCTGGGGTCGGGGACCTGCTGAGAAGGGCCCGTCTGATCCATCCCAGAGCCTCTAAGGAGTCGTGGATGCTCCTTGGCAGATGATTTCAGAGTAGCTGGGACCGTTTAAAAGATGTCACCGCCCAGCCAAAATGGCCATAGAGTCACTGAGCGGGCTGGGCTGGAAGGGGCCTCAAAGGTCAGGGGGTTCCAACACCCCTGCAGGGCAGGGAAGCTGGAAGCAGATATTCTGATGTCACCAATGGAACCACTGCAGACCTTGCCTTCCGTGAAGAAGGGTATTTATGGACGTGTTCTGTGACATTAGAAATCATCAAGAGGTAGAACTTGATGTTCTGCACTCCAGCTCTGCAGGACCATCTGCGCACCATCTATTCTCCATCAGCCACTCCTTTCAGCAATCTGAATCTAGACAGAAGTGACAAAGAAAATAAAATATTTATTTTTGAAGCATGGGCTGATCCTAAGACATTATACATGGCCGGTTTATGACAGATTCGGACTTAAAAATTGTGTTTCTTCAGTCACTGTTGCAACGAGCATTTTCACACTAAAAACATTGGCTTTCAACTCCTTCTCTCTTTTTTAAATTAGTCAACGTGCTTGAGAGTGGGATTTCTGCAGCAAGGTGAGTGTTTGTACCATTGCCAATATGTCCTTTAAATATTTTCAGGATAGATACCTGCAGCAGAAAAGAGTGCACAGCTCCAGGCACCTGGCCAATGTCTTTGAGTATTCACAATTAGCAAAGAGAAAAAAAAATAAAAATCTTTCCAGTCAGGGAGCAGAAACAAAAATCATAATTAAAACATTAAATGCAGAACAAACCATCACCACATTTTGCAGCAATTCAGACCCTAAAAATCCTGTTCACAGAAATGCTGGAAAACATGTGACTAGCACAGATTTGATGAGGAATGTGACATAATTCACAGGAAGAATGGCAAATTCTCAGTCTGAGGGATGAGTTAAACCTCCAAAGTGATCTGTCCAGGCACACAATTCGAGCCTGCATGGGGCCGGCAGCAGTTTTTGGAGGATGAACTCTTTCCTGAGACTTTTCTCAGGGTTAGATTTTGGCTTCTTTAAGAACAGCAGGTATCTCCTTGTGATGGGGTGGGAATCCCTCTACATCTTCATCTCAGAGGAGTGAGGACAAAGCGTAACTCAAAACAGTGGCATCAAAGGGGAGGAAACCTCTGTCTGCAAGCACACAGAGAGAGGGTTCTAGTCCAGAGAGATGCTGTCAGCAGGAGAAAGTTGAACACAAGGAAGATTTGGAGTTGTCCATAGGCCTGCTGAGCAGGTTTTTGGGATCTCTGCTTTGGTTTAAGCCCGTATTAACCCTTCAAGCACTGAAAAGAGCTCAGCTCAGCCATCATTGCTCCCTGGTCCTGCTGCTGACTTCCCTGTGCTGAGGAAAATCTCCCATTTTTCCCTTTCTCCGTGACATGAAGAGATGAAAAACCCCAAAAGTCCCTCTAAAACCATGAGGCCTCTAAGTGTTGGTGAAGCAATATTTCCTTTTCCGGTCACAGCACGATCTTGGGGGAAAAAATCCTGTTTCTGCCTTTATCCACCTGTATTACTGCTCCCTAGAGATCACTTTAGAAATGCCCAGTGGGAATCTCCACATGTCATCTGCAGTTTGAGCCTTGCACAAGTGAAATACCTTAGCTCTTCTCCTCTCCTTGCTGCCACGGGCTCAGCAATGCATGGAAGCACCTCTCAAACTCAATTTATTTCAAGCACAAGTAGCCCTGATGGATTAACGTGCCCTAAGACACCAGCAAAAATAGTTTGGGGGATATGGGAAAGGAGCTGAGCCATCCTCAGACACCAGAGCCACACTGCCTTGACCGTGGACTCCAAACTCTGCCAACCATCAGCATCACAAAGATTCCACGTGAAGTTGCCTCTTGAGAAAAGTCATGGCCAGGCCAAAAAATGTCCCAGGTACACCCTGGAAAGACCCAGATCAAGGTGATGGAAGGCTGATCTAGTCCACAGGCACCCAAGTGAGAAAACTGCCTGCGGGTTGTGTCTCAAGGAGGGTTTGCAGCTGTTCCACCTGCCCAAGGGTGAAATTATGCAGGTCTCAGAAGCAGCAAGTCAAGATCAAAGAGGAGAAAATTAGGAAAAGAGAGAAGAATGGAGAAGTGGGAATAGCTTATGCTAGGGTAGTGCTCCAGGGCTTACTCTTTCTTGTACTAAAGCTTTCAAGTCCACAGCGTGCTGGGAAATGCAGGTTTTCTTCTCTTCCTTGTCTTGTGAACTGATCCCTTCTCTCTCCCTTGGCCTGTACACACGAGGGGCTGGAAGAGAATTAAAAATATCCCTCCTTGGCTGGGCTGGGCTGCTCCCAGCACCTTGGAGTCAGGTAGGGCAGATCATCTGCCTTCTCCTGGTTCCCAGGTGTACCTGAGCCACACCAGATGTCTGTCAGCAAGAGATTAAAATAAAATTTTTACTCCTTGTTGCACATCTTGTTTATTCACTATGGTTTTATCCTGTTTTGGGCTCAGAGGAACCTCCCCACCTTAATTCATCAGCAAGGCTGATCCATCAAGAGGGCTAAAAATGCCAACAGCCCTGCACAGGGCTGGAAAAGGAGACGTGGGATACACGTGATGCAGAAGGCTGTGGTTCTGCAGCAGCCCCTGGAGGCTGGGCAAACAATTCAGGTTGTAGAAATGGTTTAAGAAGTGAAATCCAAGAATTATCCCTCCCCCTCTCTTCCTCTGCCATGGAAGGCTTTACAATGAGAAAGGGCAAGAAAAAGGAGCAGGCAAATAAAGTTCACAACGCTCAGCAGAGAGAAGGTGAAAGGGCTGAGCAGCACCTTTTGGAAGCAGAACAAACCCCAAAATAATATGGGGCCCAGAGGGCTATGGAACATTACATTTTGTAATAAAAAGTTCTGCTTCAAACTTTGCCAGGTTCTCCCTTCAGCTGCCCCCCAGCTTTGCTCTCTGCCCAGGGAAGGAGCAGAGCAGAGGGTTCTCCTTTCCCACTGCTGTGCTTTGTATATTGGAAACGCTGCCTGCACTTGCACCAGGGGATCTGTCCCAGCTCAGCGCTCACAGCCCAGGAAAATTGCCAGGGATGGGTGATGGCTGAGAGAAGCCTCGTGGGGACAACGAAGGTGACAGCAGCAATATTGAAGAGAGTGTGTTCGACTTCCCACTTCAGCCTCAAGTCTGCTTTACCTTGGTAAACAGAAAAATCTGTTTATTTCCCAGAGAGGAAGAGGAGATAAGTGATTTGGACCAACACATATGCAGGGTTTGCTAATAAATTTCCTAGGAAGTTTGCCTGTAGAATGATTTTATACTTTTTAGGTAGATCCACAATATTTGCAAGGTCACCTAAGACCTGAGCAATCAAGCAAGAGGGCTTCCCAGAGGACCCTGGACTCAGATGTGGCACAAGTGGAAGCAAACAGGCTCCTAATGACTGATTGCCTGAAATATGTTCATTATCTCTGGGGGACATCAGCTTACAGCAGCAGAGCTCGTGGCCTTGGAGTCCTCCAAGCCAGCAGAGCGAGACAGGCTGGGTGGGAGGGAGGTGAAATCGCAGCTCAGGTGGCAGGGTGACACTTGGTTGGCACCAGCTGGGCAGACATGATTTTTTGGGTGCTACAAGCTGGGTCTTTTGGGTGTCAGGATCAGAATCCAGCTCACTGCGAGGCATTTGGTGTTCAGCACACTCCCAGCAGCAGACACGGAATGTTTTCCTTCTGCTGGTCACTGACAGTTTTACAAGGCACATTCTTTACCTCTGAACGATGTCTCCCCACATATGACCAGAATTATAACATACACATAATTTCTCCGTCTACTGTTTCCTTAACTGAGTGGGTTTTGCACAGCTTTCAAGGGTTTCCAGCACAGCAAACTGTTCTTTTACCGTGCTCTTAAATTGGGCACAAGTGTTTCATGTGCTGTCAAATTTACAGCACATCACAGGCCTCGGTTTTATAACTGACAGGGCTTAAACCTGAATAAAATTAATAGGACTACACAAATCAAACAGGTGCTGAAATATTTGGGCAGTGATTTATAAAAGTCGACAAACCCAAAATTCCTGCTTTCAGGGTAACTCTGGTAGTACTTGAAGGGAGGAGCAGCATTATGGTGTCTAGAGAAAATACAGAAAATTAAGGGTGAACTTCAAGTATTGTTTGAAAAAAGGAAAAAACTTGGGAGAATAAGACTGGGGAAAATACCAAGAAGCAGCTTTTCTTGCTGGTGTCAGCTTAATTACACCTTCTAATTACACCTTCCCGTGGTGCCACAAAAGAACAGGGAGCTGCAAGAGGTGTCTGTGTTGCTTGTGCAGTGTTTCAGTCAGGAGCCATCCCAGCACTGGTTCTGATTAGGGCCTGTAAGTGCTGTTATTATCATTAATAACAATCAGGATCCCCGAAACGGAGGCGGAACGGGGCTGAGGCTGCCCTGCTGTTGCTTGTACAGGAAAGGCAAGGAAGAGAGACTTTTTAGAAGGGCATGTATTGTCCCTGTAAAGGGCATTTTGCAAGGGGGAATGGTTTTAAACTGAAATAAATTGGATATCAGGAAGAAATTCTTCCCTGTGAGGGTGGTCAGGCCCTGGCAGAGGTGCCCAGAGAAGCTGTGGCTGCCCCTGGATCCCTGGCAGTGTCCAAGGCCAGGTTGGACGGGGCTTGGAGCAGCCTGGGATGGTGGAAGGTGTCCCTGCCCATGGCAGGGGGTTGGAACTGGATGAGGTTTAAGGTCTCTTCCAACCCAAATCCTTTTGGGATTCTATGAAAAATGGTTTACAAATGATGCAAACTCAGCACGAGGACTTTGCCATCATCTGTTAAGAAGTTGAACACAGGATTTTTGCAGCCAGCTTTAAGCGAGCTAACGTGGCATCAGGAACTGTCAGACTTTTGTGGTTCTGTGCTTGCTAAGATCATCTCCAGGAGCTGGTTCTCCAGAGCCTCTGCAGTCTGTGTCTGATCAGTTCCACTCTCCTCATAAAGGAACAGGCCCAGGGCTGTTCACCTGGGATACTCCTTGCACCTGGAATTTCCCCAGGTGTTGCTCCCTTTCACCACGTGGTCCCAAATCATCCTCACAGCTCTTGATCCCACAAAAGGCTCACAAACACTCTCAGAGGTGTGTCAGGTATTTTGAACAGGAAAAAGCACAGTAAAAACAATAATTTTACCTTTAGGCCACGGAGTGGTATAACCAAGTGCTCTGCTAGGGAAAGGCCTTCACCAAAATTTCAGCACCATGGCCACCCCTCCCTGGGACAAACGCCTTCAGCACAGCAAACACAGCTGGTTTTATTTGGGATTCTGACTTAGAAAGGTATTGACAGCTTGCAGCAATTGGCTTTTATCAGTCTGTGATATCCACCTGCCTCCATGTGGGGCTGGGATAGGGTCAGACCTATCATTTCCTGATCTAATAAGTGATATTGGGACCTCTCTTCATTCTTTTTTCCATCCCTGCCACCCACCTGGCTGCAGAACTTCCCCAGCTCCATCTCATCCCAACACCTCCAGCAGTTTTTCCTGTTGCCACCTCCATTCCCTGCACCTCCAGCACTCCGTGGATGTCCATTCTCCAGAGAATGACCCTTGCTCTGGGCACCACCCCCAGTTATCCTTCCCCCAGCTCCACAGCACGCTGTAGGTGATGTCCATGGATGGTCAGGGAGGGACGGTCCCTCCTTCCCCCACAGATTCTTCATGCCTTATTGTCGTGGGGTGATTCTGTATTCCCCGTCGCCTGCTGGAAGTTTTTTTTTGTGCCTTTGGACTGCAGCCAGGAGGACTCTTCGGGGCGGCTTGCTTGACCTTGCGGCCGGAATTTGTACATATTTTTTCCTTCCTGGTGACTTTTTTTTTTTTCCCTCTGCTAGTAGCGGAGGACGGGCAGTTGCCTGCAACCCTTTCTTTTCCGCTGTCAGCTGGAGAGGGACGGAGATCTGCCTCAGCGGCTTCTGCTCCTTTTTGGACGGTTTTTCGGCTTGTTTCATTCATCCGAGACCAGCTCATCATCTCCGGGACTCCTGGTTGGGACCCCTTGACCCGGCAGGGCCCGGCTGGGTGTGCTGGTTTGG
>VWPU01000789.1:0-23890 GCA_013398955.1 Callaeas wilsoni
GGCACCGCTCCCGTGAGCCCGACAGGGCAGCCCGGGCACTGCTCCCGGGCACCGCTCCGGGCACCGCTCCCGGGCACCGCTCCCGGCAGCGCTCCCGGCCGCGTCTGCCCCGACGGCTCCAGGGGCCTCTGCTGCTGCCCGCGGCCTGTNCTCCGGGCACCGCTCCCGGGCACCGCTCCCGGCAGCGCTCCCGGCCGCGTCTGCCCCGACGGCTCCAGGGGCCTCTGCTGCTGCCCGCGGCCTGTGCGGGGCCAGCTCCGCTCCCTGCCCCGCTCCCCGCCCCGCTCCCTGCCCCGCTCCCTGCCCCGCTCCCTGCCCCGAGCCGTCCCGGGCACGGGCGGGCGCTGCCCACACCTGCAGCAGGTACACGGGCACACCGCAGCGCTCCGGGCACCACCGGTGCAAAGGCACCTGGGCAGCGTCCCCTAGAAACACCCCAGCCAACACGCCCGAGCAGGTGATCTCGTGCCATGTTCTAGAAAAGAAAATAATCAAAAGGGAAAAATAAAAAACTACACCACTTTTCGTGATCCAGAGAACAAAATTCTTGGGAGAAGAAATCATGTTTCAAAGTATTGATTCTGCATTCGTCAGCCAAAATTTAAAAATTACCAGAAAATTCAAGCTTAGCTGTTTTCTGATAAAGTATTGATAATTGCGTTTATATTATTTAAAGAAATTATATCTATTTTTTTTGTTGTTGCATGTGAGCTTATTAGTATTTACTTTCTTAAGTTTCTGACAGTAAAAAGGGCCCTGGGTTTGACAGAGCAAATTTTCTAGTATTTGGAAGCTTTTATCCAAATTTTAACACCTTATCTCTTTTTCTCTAGAGAATTAAATGATACTGCATTAAACCAGAAAATTATATAGAATTTTAAACAGTCCGCACAAGTGGGGAACTGACAGAGCATTAAAGAGCTCGACTGGAAAGAAACCTCCTCCTAAAACTTTAGGGGTTTACATATAATACAGGAGTATACCTATATTTACACATATACATGAGCATACATTTGCAGCAATTTTACAACAGCTAAATAATTTGTCTAAAATTAATTTAAATAAAACCTACTTCTTGATATTAAATATTTTATCAATAAAAAACATTAAACACAGAGATTTTCTTTTAACCTAATAGTCAACAAAAAACAACACAGCCAAAGAATATGTAAGTATAATCCAGATTATTCCGATCTGATTTGTATTTTCAGTTCAACCTTAAAAGCTTTTAACAAAAGAAACATCCTTTTTGGCATAATGCATTGTCTAAGCTGCAGAACATGCTCAGATTTCAAGACATATTTATAAAATCCATTGAAAAAGCCTCAACAGTTTTGTGACACGTTTCTGACTAACTCAGTTAGTATTGCGTTCAGATGAATCCAACAACAAGCGGGTTTTCTCCTACTCCCCAGGTAATGGCTTTTGCTCAATGAGTCGGAATTTTAAATATTTATGTATTTATATATCGTTTCTAATTTTTCATTGTGATTAAAATATTACGTAAAAATTAAGAAGAATGCCAACTTCTATTTTTCCCTGTAGGACCTGTTACTTAAAAATAGTACAAATAGTCTGGATTTCTCCGGGAGTGCACGCTCCTGGGGCACGAGGGCACGTGGGCTCTAGATAAGGAATAATTTAGTTCATCAGAAGGTGAAAAGAAAAAGCAGAGTAGGGGAGAAAAAGTCCTATTTTTGCAGAAAGCCTTCTCCCCCAATTAACTGAGAGGGCTCTTGTTTATCCCGGCTGGAGGGCCGCGGTTTTCCCCGGGCCTGCGGATGCAGATCCCAGTGTCAGAGGGGAGCCGGCACCGCTGCCCGGAGCTTCACCTACGGCTCCTCTTTGTGCTCCGCTTCCCTCACATCTTCCCTGCTGCATTTCCATTTCAAGCAGCTGCACGGGGATCGCTGCATGGATCAATTTCCACCTCGAATATTTAGGGATACAACCGATGTATATTTTATATAAATATTTTCATTTAGTAGGAGCAGAACAGGCCTTTCGAAAGGAGGGACACAGAAGCTCCTCACTGACTCTCCAGGCGCCTTCCCCTTTGGATCGCCAGAGGTTTTGTGGAAATTCCCGACTCTGCGTCATTCCCACAGTTCACCGCCTTCTTCACGAAGTCCCTCTTGCCCTGGCAGTGAGCTGTGGGCACGGAGCGGTGTCACGGTGCCCTACAGGGTGGCTCTGTGGAAGGTGCCACCTCTCGCAGGGCCCTGTCTGTGCCCTGCTCCAATCCTGAGGACGCTGCCCCTGCAGAGCCGACCCAGCGCACGGAGCACCGGAGCCGTGGCAAAAACAGCAGGAGAAAGTCTGAACCCAGCACCCGTTGCCAACCAGGAATGTCATGATTTTGTGGAATTAGGAAGACGTCGGGGCAGAACAGGGATCGTGGCGACGCTGAGGCCTTTGGAGAAGCGAGCGGTGTTCCTGCTGCCCGCCTGGCACAGCGGGGCCCCGGCCCCGCAGCGGAGCCCGTTGCTGCCGGGCAGCGCCAGCTGCGGCACTTACACAGCCCCAGAGCTCCGAGCCCACGCACGCTGGCCACGGAGGGTCTGCAGCGCCAAGGCCGGGGCTCTGTGTGCACGAACGCCTGCCCTGGCGGGCTCGGGCACGCTGGCCGCAAGGGGAGGAGCGGAAAACTCCAAACTTCACCAGACAGAACGGACCTTTGACCCCCGAACCTACACAGCAATTACATTCCAGCAGTCATTGAGATCTCCCTGTGACAGTCAGTTTATATACTATAAAACAGCTACAACCTTGGGAAAAGATACTGTGAAAAAAGAAGGATTTTAAAAAAAAAAAAAATTCCAACCACTTTATTTAGAAGGAGCACAAAGGAAAAATGGTTTTAAGGACATAATAAAATCCCAAAGGTTGCATCCACATGATCTCAATTTTCATGTCCACCTGGCTGTTAAGCCCTTCCCTGCACAGCACAGCTCAGCCCTGTGAAACACTCTCCAGCCAGTTCTGCTCTGTGCGCCTGCCCCACACTCCTTACCTGTGTGCTGCACCTGGTGTGAATCCCACCGGGGTTCTGTGGGAATCTCTACACTGTTCACGCTTCAAAGATTCTTTTTTCTCCCTTTCCTATCTTTTCATGTGGTGTCTAAAATCCTATGTGACCGCTCCATTGTTTTTAATTGCAAATTTCCTTAAACACCATAAACTTGCTTGTTCCTTTTCCATTTTATCTTTTGCAAATCACCTGTGTATTCCTCTGTTCTCATTTTTGCCAGACATTTCTGTGCTAACCAGCAAGGTCACTGCAGAACCGGTATTGATTTTCCTCCCAAATATCCAAGTGTACAAATACAGATTTTACCAAGGGTTCAGAAGTCGTCCCCGAGAGCCAGTGTACACACCACCCGATACAGCGCGGAAGCCCTCGGAACATGGAGTCAGAAATGGACTCGTGCAGGTTCCCTTGGAATAAAACAGGCTGGCTGACCTTTTTTTGGGTGAGCGGGGACTGTGGCTGAGACCCGGCCCTGGCCCCTGGCGCTGGGGCACAGACTGGGAGCGCGGCCCCGGCACCACCGTGTCATTTATCCCACTGGTGTGTTGGAATGCAAAATATTTTGCTTGGTTGATTGATCGTAACATTCAAACACACCTTCCACTATTTCAACCCAGGGAGATTCCCTGTCCTTACTTTGAAATATATGCAGTGTAAATTTTCCAAACCTATCAGCCCAAACCGGAGTCTCTTCTCAAGCACGATAAATACCCGCAATCTCGCTCCGCTGCTGGGGGCCCGTGGGGCTGAGCCTTGGCCTGATCCTGCTTTGTTCCCCACAGAGTGTAAACGCCAGGCCTGGAGCTCACCAGAAGAACGCCCGACTTGGGCAAGAATTTAATATTGGTAACTTATTTTATTTCTTCCTGAGAATGACCAAATCCATTTTGGAGCCAAGTAGGGACCAGCTCTCCCTCTGAGACCACAAGCAACATAAATTCACAGGTAAAACCAGATTTTCTTTTTCCTTAGCTTGGTCACCGCTAGCTACTGAAACATTTAAATCAGGATTACTAGGAAAAACCCAAACAACCAGCATGGATGGCAAGAAAAAGGGATCAATGTGGGACTGTGCCTCAGACACACATTTATAAGAAGCCAACTTTGCATTGTTGTACCAGATGCAGTCCCAGGGAAAAATGTATGCAGGCAACAGGGAGTTAAGTAAATAATTTTTTTCTTTTCTTTGTCGATGTGTTTAGTTCTCTTCCTGCCAAGACTCATTTCACTCTGCTATCTAGTGAGAGACACATATGGTGCAGTGAAATTGCCATCCAAGAAAGCATGTCCCAGCCTGTTGAGACATCATCAAATAAGATTAAAGCAAAGTAAAAATAAAAAGATAGAACAATTTTTTTTTCTTTTTCTTGTACAGAGAACATCTGATGAAAGTCACCGAGGTACTTGAATGCTTCTAAAGGTTTTGCAACCATTTCTTTACTTTGCCTGGTTAAGAAAAAGGCAGAAATAACAAGCCAGTATCTCCTTTTTCGTCTTCAAGTTAGTGAAAAAATGTGTTTCATAATCAACCTGATGTATGTGAATAAAATACAATATTGCCTTCTCTGCTTCTGAGAAAACAGCACTTAAATGCAGAGAAATACCCCAGACTTTCTGCTCTGGTGGCCTCTCCATCAGCATCTCTTGAGTTCTGTATGCAAGAATTGGGCCAGGACAAAATAATCCGGCCACTAATCTCCCAGTGAGGAGTTGGACTGTGATGATCCTTGGGCATCCCCTCCAACCCAGAATATTCCATATTCTACAACTGCAGTCCACAGAAAGGTCCTAGATACCTCCCAACCAGCCTATTCAGGTGTCTCTGCCCAACAGCTACGACATTACATTAAATTCAGCCAGAAATCCAAACTGCAGGATTTAAATACGCGTGAAACCGCTGCCTTTTTCCCTTACACAGGGACACCGGTGACTTTACAGGTTCTTTCCCTATAAGGTCCTTTCAGTTCCCCCATTAAAAGACAAAAAGGACTGGTACAAAAGCCCAGCACATCACCACTTGCTCTTGCCCGTGGTACTTGAGTCCAGCCTGGAGCACCAGGGTGGAACCGTTGTAGCAGCGAGAATCACCGAGAAGACACCTGGCAGCTCCTCCACCACTCTGGCATCAGGCCCCAGAAATACTCCACTTCCCACCAGGAAAGCATCAGCAAACACAGCACATACAGTATGTTCTGTACTCTAAGTAAATAAACAGGAGTCTGCTCGAAGACAAAAGAATATCCCAGGGGAGAGGAGAAAGCTCAAATCAAATTTCCATTGTTGATCATGAGAGAAGTTCAGGGGAGCTTCTTAACCACTCAGAATAATCTGCAAAATGGGTCCAGCTTCAGAAACAAGACATTTTGGGTATTTCTCTGCCAACCTCCCCAGTTAGAACTGCATTTCCAGCCTTGTTTCCAAGCCGTCACTGGACTGCAGGAAAGCAACAATGCATCAGTAGCAGAGATTATCCCTGGCCTTAATAAGCTGTTGTTGGCTTTCATAACAACTGCAGCCTAGGCCGAGTCACACCGAGCTCAAAGACAATCTTACCAATAGCCTGGAGCAAGGATTATAGAAACAAGAATCCAAGGGGGGGTGGGAGGGAGCAAAAATCCCAAGAAACAGGGGCTAATGTAAAATCGTTTACATATTAACCTTCTTCCCTTCTGACAGTGGTCAAGTTCTGATTCAAAATACAAATTATCTCCAATTACTTCAAAAGAGGCAGTCACAGAGCTGTCACTTAACCTTCACCATCTGTTTGGCTCAAAAGCAAGCTGTACAGCCTGCCACTTTGACCTCATCTTTCTCTTTCCACACTGGACAGGCACCAAAAGAAGAGAAGATGGTTTATTGTTCTCCGGAGAAAACCCGGGGGCTCAGGGTGCCGGAGGGAAGGGCAGCGCTCGGGAGGTGACTTAATTTAACTCTTCGGGGGGATTTGTTTGGGGAGGATGAGTTTGCAAACCCTCCTCGCTCCTCCTGCCAGCTCTCTCCAGAGATGGGGTTTGTTTAAGAGTGGAGCCTCTCTGCGAAGAGCAGCGGCTGTGAAATAACCAAGTGGGGGAAAGGCACGCGCTGATTCACGATGAATTCTGGCTTAGGGACTTCTCTGGATCCAGTAGCCAGATGTACGCAGAAGAATATCAGCTATTTAAGATGTCAAAGGGGAAATAAATCCTGTAAATGAAGCAGCTTTCTAGGAAAGCTGGTAGCACAAAATGTTGGGAGGAAAAAACCCCCCAAACCCCAAAAAACCCCAAACAAACCAAGAGAACCCCAAAGAGCAGAACACGAGATAGCGCACCATCTGGGAAAGCACAGCTTAGAAGTCCTAAATATGACCTCACTGTAAGATAAATCAGTTACCACTACTCTCAGCTGCACAGATCCAACCAAGTCTTCACCCAAGCTGGTCATTACTCAGTGCATATTCCAGCCCCTCTCCTGGCTCCGGGGGAAGGCAGGAGCTGAGGCTCAGACTCACCCTGGAGCAGTGGCAGTGTGAAGGACCCAGGACAAACCCCCCCGCGGGGTGTCAGGAGCTCGAGGCGCAGAAGCACAACCTACAGTGCAGAGGTGTTGGGAATACAACAAATCTGTTGGAGAAAAGAGATTCCAGCGGGGCTGGAGGGCACAATAATAGGGTGCAAATTTCTGAATGCCTCATGGTTTATGGGCAGCTTCTAATGCTTCTGCCGAGAAACATTACAGCATTTCCATTGGCTCTGATCTTTATTTTTAGTTTTATTACCCACTGCATAACAGGTTTCTTCTAGAGAGAAAGAAAGAAAGCAGATCCCTCTGTAAACAGGAGCAACTCCTGAATGTTCCACATCGCAGTGGTTTAGCACGAGGATAATTCCACACGTGAAAGCAGCTCCGAGAACAAGCATCTCTGTCACTGTGCAGGGCCTGACGCTCCTGGCATCACTGGGCATGGGGAGGGAAGCCCCTTTTCTTGTCCCACGGTATTTAACCCAAGGAACACGCACCGCAATGCACATGAGCTGCAAAGTTCCCATCTCCAGAGCAGATGGTAACAAGTCAATTAAACCCGCAGCGCTCAGGCAGCGCTGATAGCGGCGTGAAGCACAGAGCATTCCGGTCGGTGGGAGACAGAAAAGGGCTGCAGAAGGTGCTGAACCAAATAATGATCTCAGACAAACAGCCCTGACTTCCTAGAATCCAAATTCCTTTGCTACCTTTTTAAGAAGGCAGACAGAATATTGAACTTGATTTGCAGGTCAGAGGGGGCAGGAACATCCCCGTGCCCCGTGCTGGAACTGCCTGACACCCGCCGCAGCCACACTGAAATGTTTAATTTTACTTAAAACATTCTCTCAGGCCTGTGTACTATTTGAAGTATAACGTACAGAATTATCTAATGAATTCTCAAATCAAATACTCTCATTTTGCTGCAGGCCATTTCCCGACAACAAACTAAAGGCACAGAGGCTGCTCTGTGTGCCTGACTGCTGAATTTAAACAGATGTCCAGTGGACATCAGCCTCGCTCACATCACCTCTCCCATTCACTCGCCTCTATCTCGGCCACTGCAAACCCCCTTAAATTAAAAACAAACAGAGACTCAAGATAACAAAAAATACAGCAAGACTTCGCGGCACAGACAGGCCCGCGGTGACTCGCGGCCGTCCCCTCGCTGCGGTGAGGGCCTGGTGACAGTGAGAAAGTCGCCGGGGAGCAGCATCTGGCTCTGATTAGGTAACAAGCTGTAGCATCTGCAAACTTGTCAGTCCCCGGCCCACAACAAAGCCCAGCCAGCAGATCTGTGTTTAAAAAGGGAACTGGCTGTTGGGTTTTATAAGACAAACATTATCTGTTCCCATTGCAGGGTGCCGTTTTATTAAACGCCGCCTAGAAGGGGAGAAATTAAATGTGCTTGTTACATTTTACTTTTCATCTCGAGGAAAAAACCCATTTGGTTTTGTCTGTCAGAAACCTTTTTCCTTGTCTTTCCTCTGTGAAGGGCGGTGAGATACCAGCAGAGTTTTCACAGCCCACAGTAAGCAGCTGCTGTGACCCTGGGGTGCTCTTACAGCATTTCTGTTTTCTCTAAACAAGAAAGATAAAATAAAATAAAACAAAAAAAAAAATCTTCCATGCAGTGAATCCAGAAGCGATGAGGATCGAACCCACCACAGCTGAATTAAAATTTACTCATCTCCATGTTTTTACTTAGACACTTCAGCAGTGTATTTGACTATGAAAGCTTCTACATTTCAACATTTTTTCTTCCACTTTTTTCTGGGTATGTTGGAGATGGCCTTTTTCTCTGCTCTGCCTTACTGAATGACAGCTACAGTTCTCAGTGTCTCTTCTGTACCCTGAAATGTATTTATACTTCTCTTTTGAAAAACGAGAAGAGAATACTCTGTGCCCCACATAAGACCGAAGTTCAGCGTAACTGAGGAAGAACTGAAGAATATTAAACCTGAAAAGTCAAATTTCTGTCCAACCTCACAGTTATTTTTGAACATCTAAGGGAAACCACCTATGAGCACCTCCACAAAACAGGGACCTGTAAAACTAAGCATTAGCCAAATCAGTAGTAGAGACTTAGTGCAGATCCTTCTGCGTGGTTCTGGGAAATTAATGGAATTCAAGAATTCCTCGGTCTGAGCAGTTTGCTTCTGAAAGCACTTCCTGTGGTGCCCCGGTTCCTTTGGGCCCAGCTTCGAACCTGGCGCCAGCCTGCTGGCAGCTCGCACAGCACGCACGGAGAAACCGGGACGGGCAGGAACGACGCCAGCCCGGCACGGACCCACCACGGAATCCCAGCAGAATGAGAAAACACCCTTCTTCCCATCCCCAAGATACGGCAGAACTCCAAAATCAGGACTGAGGGGAAAACGCAGGTGTAACGAGAACTGGGGTGCGGAGCCTTTGGCTGGCTTTTTTCAAAACCTTGCTAAGAGATGTGGCCCATTTATTAGTTGTGAAATACAAACCCCGTTATCAACCATCTTAAGGAAATGGATTGATGTTAAGTGATACTTGAGAATCCGCCCCGTAGCAAAGCTCCCACACCAGCACAGACAGATAAGCAGAAAATCCTTCCTGCAAACACTGTGGCTGTCCTGATACAACATAAACCTGGAGGTCTGAAACCACTGACATGACTTACGGGCCTGGAACAGTTTGCTGCTCGTGGAACTGACGAGAAAAGAACAATTCCTAATTCAGGTAATTACCCCAAATGCTGTTACATAAGCGGCAGCTCCAACTCTTTTTGCTAATAACCCAAATGAACCTCCAAGTCGCCTGAGCCAGAGGATAAATAGAATAAAAGTCCCTACTTGCAAAATTAGGAATTTGCTGCTTCTGAAAAATGGCACGTGATGTAAAAAGTAACAGCTATGTTTGGTGCTGTAGCAATCCTTGCTGCTGTGGGATCACTGAAACGGCACAGTAAGAACTGGAATGTGCTGGAGAAACCCCTGGGAATGGGTCTGATGGGAGCCAAGGCCCAGACACAGCCTCCCATCCCCACTGCCCACAGCGGGCACTGCCTGCCGTGGAGAGCCCTCCTGTCTCTGCAGAAGGAACCTCAGCTCTGCATTTGCTCTTTTCTTTCTGATTTCAGAGCTTTCAGGATGCTGACAATCCTGGCGTCAGCCAGCCCTGTGTGCCACGGAGCCGGCCCTCCCGCACATCTCTCCCGGTGCCTCCTGCAGTTCCACAGGGACCTGGGGGTACGGCTCAGGTAATTTCCTTTCCCTCCTGCTTCTCTATTCAAAACAAAACAGGGGCTCTTGAATGCTTCAGTTCTCTCAGCGTTACAGCTTTTTTCCCCAACTGCTGTGATTGCCATTACGGAACTGACGGAGCTGGCGTTCCCCGACAACCATTTTAAGTGCTCAGCAGAAGGCCGTGCATTCCAACAGCAACGTGGTTTGTCCATTACCATGATTTATTATACTCTGCTTTACAGTGGTAGCCGAGGCCCCTGCCAGGGTTCCTGTGCCGGGCACACACAGAATACACAACACGCTGATCAGAAAAACTCAGCCTGAAGGGTCCCAGACACCTCTCTCTGGGCATTGCGTTGCTCAATGCATTCATCATTTTTATCATCCTAATAATAATTAGAATTCTTTTTCACAGAACTAAAGATTTAGAAGTTTCCCAGCATCTCTACTTCCACTTCCAGATACAATCCTATAATTAACACAGCAACAGGCTCCATGATCACCTGTGAAATCTTAACAGCCAGGATTCAAAAAGTCCTTTGGATCCAAGGACATGCAGGGTACTCGTAAGCATCAAGATGATACGAACTGGCCTGCACTGAAGAAATAATCAGGCAAAAATAACATGATTTGATGTGATTCTCTTTCCTTTAGCTGAAAAAGAAAGCCCAAAGCAGCTCCTCTGAATGAGAAAAAATATTCAGAGACACAGTAAACAAAAAGAGCAGTATGGCCATGGGTGCACAGTGTTGTAGGAAACAAAGGAAAGGTGAGGAGACGGCATACATCACCCCGGAAAGCAGGAGTGGAAAAGTCTCTCCTATCTCTAAAAGCAGCTGGGGATGATTCGCAGTAGATTTTTCTGTAATAAAATTCCCTCACGTTTCCTTACTTGGAAAACTCAGTTTATAGGTCAGTTAACAAGTATTAAAACCACAAGAGAACATGAAAAGCACCACCTTTTCCTTTTGATCCTTTTCCCTTTTGGATGAAAGTTTTGAAGTTGGGAATATAAAATCCCTGAATTTTTGTTATGTTTTATGCCTCCACGAAGGCATTAAAACGGCAGTTTGTGGGCTGAAGAAATATCCCCTAAGTGGCAGGGAATTAAAGCAAGCTGTCCCGAGCACAGCCCTGCTCGCCAGGTGTGCTGCGGCCCAAATGGAACACCTCATTTACAAAACAAATCTGCCTCCAAAATTACCTGCCCCTCTTGGCTGCCGCGAGTGGTTTTGCTCCAGCCGCGCCGCCCTCGGCGCAGCTCGGAGCGCGGCGGGCGCGGCCCCGCGCTCTCGCAGGATGCTTCGGGTTTGAAATCTATCAAAGGAATCTCAAAACAAATTACATGGTAAATTATTATCTGTGTTCTGGCCTCCTCTTGCCACCCCACTGTTCGGATGAATGGCGGTGGGAGAGCCCTTGTGAAAGCGGCCAGATAAGCAGATTACAGGATGTCAGGTGCCTCGGGCTGCTCGGCCCCTCGCAGCCCAACTTCGGCGCAGTCCCTTCAGCTCCCCAACGCGGGTCACAGGCTGCTTCAATTAATGCACCTCTAATGACCGGCATTTGTTCCTTAATGGGAGAGGAATAAATGCGGAATACACAGAACGGCCACGGAGAGCAAAACGCTCTCCCCTCGCTCTCCCCAGCCTCGCTGCGTTTGGCTTCTCCAACCAACTCGCAGAGAGGGGAAACGGGCTTGTGAGGAATAGAGAATTTCTATCAGAAAGAAACCTTTTATGTAGCTTTCCTATCATTACCCGCGCATTTCTGGCAGCTCTCAGTGTCCTCTAGATCCCAGCGCACTGCCTAACAAGACCTGCTATGAAAACAGAATGCAGAAAACAAATTAGCATTTTGGAAATAAAAAGCCTGGCTTTTAATCCTATTAAGATCATGCCTTTTCTTTTTTTTTTTTTTTTTAAGTTCTCTGAAAGATATACTGATGTTCCATTACCATAACTGCTGAAATCAGCATTTCCTTTGAAAGAAGTTGTTAATATTTGGAAATGGTCGGATTTCCGATCCTGGATTCGATTGTTATTCTGTGCTACCCTGCGAGTGCCAAGGTCACGGGGAGATTCACCTGCACACTGAGCGAAATGAATGCGCTCGGCCACAATACATGTATAATTTAACATTCTCCTCTCCAGTACCACCATGCATTCCGAAAAATATTTTATTACAATAACAAATTGGTTTCAAAATCATGCATTATGTATCCTGAAATTAGGTCTGCCAATGAAACCTGGATGTACAAACACAGCAGCAGCCACGCAGGGCAGCATGAACACAGGAATTATGGGTTCTAGAGGGGCTGAAAGGAACAATTAATTCTTCCCCTAACTCCAAAAAGTCCTTTTTTATTACTTTAATCTGCATAGTTAAAAAGAACAAAACAATCAATTGCTGCAAAATGCATTTAGCAATCCAATGGCATGTCTTTTTCTAGATGTCTTTATAGAAGGGAAATGTTTCAGTGCAAAGTGCCCAGTATATCAAAACATCCATTGGGGACTTCGGTTCTCAAGGGCAGGGCAGGGAAAAATAATACAAAGCTGCTCAAATATTTAAAAGTGTTAGTTATATTTCAAAACGTTACCATTTTAACGTTTGAAATATTTTTTTCCCTTCAGATCAAGCTCTTCCAAATATTTCAGATCAATTTATCAAAAAATTCCTGCTCAATTCTTGATAAATAAAAGGAGTCCTTTGCCATTTCCTTTTTAGATAGAGTTAAAAATTTCATAATATTGCTGAATTTTCAGCAGCAAATGCTGTAAGGTTAATGCACTTTCATGATAGATGGTTGGTTCTGATTTGCAGGTTTCATTTTAAGTTAAATCTACGTTGATAAATCCTCCTCTTACAGCCCAAATATCCTTTTTTCTCATGCAAAATAAGCATGTTTCTTGGTCAACTGACATTTTGTTCAAATGGACTTGAGGTAGCTATTTATGAATAATTAAGATTAAAATGTTTCTGTGATTCCCTCAATGCTTTTTTATTTTAAAACATTTATATCATGTCAAAATGGACTTATTCTTCCAAAGGTAACTTTCCATTAAAATAATGGAGAAAATGACATTTCTAATTTTGATAATAGCCCTGAGTTCAGAACGAAAGTCAGAGCCTCCTGCTGCAGAGCATGAGGGGTTTTAGGATTGAAACCATGATGTGAATTCTCTGTAATGGTGCTAAAATCCTGGGTTCAAAGTATTTATAACAGGACAAATAAAATCAACGACATTTCCATTTTAAAACAGCAGCCCTGACTAAACCTGTATTCTGGACTCTGTTTCACTCAGTTAAAATTATTTGCTTTTCTGTTCTTTATGGTAAAAGAGTCTGGCAGATATTGCTATTAATTAGACTTGCTTCAATTTTAAACTTTAGGAACTATTTTCATGAATAGCTTACAAGCAGCTATTCAACCTGGACATTGTTATTTCATTTTTATTCCAAGTAGCAAAAATGAAGAATACTCTAAACACAGTGTTTTGCCACAGGAACGGCAGAAAATATCGAAGCCTTTACATTTCTAAGATATTTTAATTCAGTAAATATTGCATAAAACGAGAACCTTGACACTTCCCCGTTTGAATCCAAGTGCAACCGTTGCCCTCAGCCGCTGTTTGTCTGTAATTTCGTTGAGCTGCTCTGATCTGACCAGACACAGCTCGCTCGGGAGCAAAATCAGGAGAAATAATTTAATCTAATCAGGGTATCTGAGAATGGGAAATGTTAGCAGCTTAATTTGGGATCCCTTAAAAAGCCTTTTGTAGCGCTATTTACTGACACACTGAAGCTTCTCTTTTAAAGCAATAATTAACAAATTGTTGGCAGAAATTAAATGTCTCTATTTTAAACAATTTCACTGGTCTTCTCCCTTTCTTTCCCGAGGGTGAGCCTGACAAACAGGGAAATCAAGCCCACCATTAGCAGGGGAACGCCACTTTCCGGGGTGGTTTTTGCAGGAAAGGGACGTGATTCATATAAGTAATAAGCAAAGCCCACGCTCTGGATTTTCAAACGTCCTGGCTCGTAATGCCGAGGTTAAATGATTAAACCCATCCCTGCCTGCTCGCTCCGGCTGCAGATACGTTCCCTTGAATTTAGCTGTGGGCAATTCAAAGCTGAATGGGAAGTGCTCTTTTATTTGTTATTAAAGTCCCTTGCTATCTTTCAGAACTGTTTGTTACACGGATCTGAGCACATACATGTATTAGGAAAATACACTGAATAAAGACAAGGTTATAAAAACTGGATGAAAATCACTCAGTGTTCATTTTTCATGGCAATTTGCTTAACGAAAATGATCAATGGCAACACCTTAAATCAGTAAATACCACCAGTATCTGTCTTGTACAAATATAAGTACAAAACAAAACTATTTCCCAAAGCCTGCATGTAATCCTGAGGGAAAAGGACGTCCAGAGGCAGCGGCTGGGGGCTCTGGGCTCTGGACAGGGCCGGTGGCGCTGGCACTGCTGGCTCGCAGGGGTTCTGTGACTCCACCACGCAGGTTAAAGGCAGGGCAGAGCAGCCGCCTGCAGAGCCTCTGCACAGCTCTGCCTGGCAAGAAGCGCGTCTGAAAGCTAAAATGGAAGCAGCTTCCTAATACTTTTCCCACTCAGGATGTTGTGACTGGCTGGCGAGCAGGATGACACCGCAGGAACACGCAGGCTCCTGAGAGGATTAAAGAGAGGGAGCAAACCCAAGCCCAAAGCACAGCGGTGCTCTCCAGAGCAGTTTCGGTTTGCTCACGGAATAACCCTGCTATGATTTAGTGCTCGGAGCACAAAGAGCCCGAGTGCAGCTGCTGGGGGCTCGGGCTCGGGGCAGGGGTGGCCCTGCTCCGTGGCCTGGCGTGACACGGCCCCGCAGCTCCCGCTCCGATGGACGCGCGGCCCTCGTCTCGGCTGCATCCATCCACCCGTCTCCTTTCAAAGAGCTTTCTCTAAAATGCAGCTACGTTAATTAATGGTTCCTTTGGCCTCTTGGAAGCCAACTGATGAATATTTGTGAATTCAATGGAAAAGTTCCAAACCCCAAGAACTCTATCTTATGGTCATTATCCGAAATTTAGTCCCATAGAAGTTTCTACTGGGAAAAGAATCCCCAGGTTGTTTTATGTCACATCACTTAAGTGCTTCGTTAAGCAATCCTAAAATCCAGGCTGGCATTTATCTGCTGCGTGATGCCATGGACAGAGAAGCAAACCTGTCCTTCCTGCACTTGGGAACCCAGATCCACTCCCCCAAAGCCACCCACAGTGACGCCCGTGGAGGAGCTGCCGGCTCATTTCCAGGGTGACGCTCACAAAGCACCGGTGTCAGAGGCTCCTGCACACAAACACACACTTCTCCAGGAAAACACCCAAATTTGACCCAAAGACAAACAGATGAAGATCCCCAGCAAGGAAGAATGCCCAGTATATAACCAGACCAAGAGTAATTTATGGGTTTGGACTTTACAAGTAGCAGGAAGGTACAGTTCTCTCCACAAGGCTCACTACCCCTCGGACATCACCAGAAATTATATTAAGCGGCACTTTTTTAGGCAGAACTCTAAAATAAAATGAAAAAACCCAAATCTTTTCACGTGATATTCATCTACATTTTGTAGCAGCATGTGAAAATAAATTTAAGAGGATTTAAAGCATATTTTCAAGAAATAAGACACACTAAGGAACAGTGGGACAATTTGCTGCCCAGAGAACTTCTAGGAAGATGGTGGCCGCAAAAAGAATGCATGACCCCACATTCAAAACAGAGGTTTTCATTTCCTTGAAAAGTAAATAAAAATTTTTCCTTCTCCCTCTCGTTCCTGCTTTACCTTTCCCCTCCTCTACGACTAGAAAACCTCTTGTTTGACTTCACTATATCAGTCCTCACTTCATCTAGACTTTAATTTTTACTCACAGCTTCCATGACTTTTGTAAGTTTTTGTTCCACAAATGTTGTTCTTCCAGCAAGCAGAACCAGAGAGTGAGAATTATTGTTTGTTTACCATGGGCACGTGGGACGATTTCCTGCCATTTTCACACTGAGGCCACACAGTGACATTTAGGCAGAACTAAGTGTCAGGCCCGTGTGCCCCCTGTCCCCAAGGTGCCTGTGGGCATGGGGCAGGAGCCCCAGTCCCCTTTGCTCCCACACCTCCCTGGCAGCAGCAAATCCAAAGCGCAGGAATTCAGGAAATGATCACCCGCATTTTAAGCAGCAATTCCAAGCAGGGCCCGCACCACATCACTTTGGTTTTCCTGGTTGTGTGCTTATTGGGGCTGATCCATCACTTCACAGAGTCTCGAGGAACGAGCCATTTTTCAGTGTAATAGGTTTACAGTAAAATGAGATTATGGCTTTCTAAAGGCCTCAGACAAACCCCCATAGATCCCCTATGTGCAGGAAGGGCCATACTGCCCACAGAGTCCTCATAAGGAGTAGCTACTCTGCATCTCCCCCTCCTCAAACAGTTGAAGGGCTTTGCTCTGTCAGCTGCTGGTACGTGATTGTCACTCCATCTCCCTTTATTCTCCTCGGCGCATTTATTGAGTCCCATGAGGTCCCTTCCTCTTCTAAAAAGGAAGGCCTGAGAGACTGGATAGATGTTCCTGCTATTGTCCAGGAGAATCCAGGGGCCAGCAGCAGCTGCTCCTGCAAATTGTGACCTGGGTCACCTCTGAGCCTAGCACCCAGATTTCCCCTTTCCTATGACCGGGGTGCAGGACAGCAGAGCTGGAGGAGAAGGGAAGCACAGATAAGCCTGAAAAGATTATTTTTAGATTGAATGAAATACACCGCCCACAAAGACAGGGAGAGCAAGACCTTGGGAAACCATGGGACTTCTTTCTTTCTCTGATTTAAAGGAAAACACTGTTTCCTCTTGGCGTTGTTAAAAAACAATTCCCATTTAAGCAGTGACAGGCAGGACTCTGTAATCTGTACATACAATTTAATCCTTTCAAGAATCAGCAGAACCCACATCAATCAAGCCTTCATCAACTTGTAAAAACAATATTTTGATTCAATCAGATTCAAAGCCCTGAAATTCCCAACTAATTAATGCAGGGTCACTCGGAGCCGCTGAGGCAATGGCGAGCAGAGTGGTCAAATATTTACCCCTCACCACAGTAGACATTAGGACAACCAAAGGACCTGGAGAGTGGGCAAGAATAGATAATGTGACTGTCGCTGCAGCAGGTTTCATTCACTGTGAGTATTTGGATAAAGAATTATTACAAAGGAGAGGGAAAAAAGCAAGTGAAGCCTCTGCCGTAAGCAGCATTCTCACATCCTGCTCAGGGGCTGTGAAATGGGCAGTGACCCAGGCAACATCCTTCCCATTTTGGGATTTTTAACATGCATGTCTCCAGACAGTTGAGTTGCTTTGATTCTAGTCCTCCCGCATAACATTCACAATAAATTACATTATAAGAACATAGGCAGCAAAAAATTACTGAAGAATCCAAAGCACTGAGACCTTCTGCCCTGCCTGTATTCCTAGAAACGAGACTGGAATTCAGCTTTTTCCTTTAAATATCCTTAAAATGTATGCCCAGCATGCAGGATATTCTCTGCAGGGAGGGTATTTTCCCAGCGTGGAGGGTGCCTGTGTGTGCTGCAGACACGGCTGCCTCACGTCTCCACATGACTCTGTGCAGTTCATTTATGCAGCTTTACACTTTGCCTTGGAAGGACGTATTTTGTGTACGTTCCCCTCCAACACTAAACCCCGCTGATCCTTTTAAAATGCAGTCAGTAAGGCAGTCAGAGCTGGTTAGCGCAGGATCTGGGATCCCACACGTGTCCTCTCTGTCCGTGGGGTCTGTGTGCAGCTGAGGGCATTCTTTGACCTCCGGTACGTGGCACAGGAGGTCCAGAGCAGCTGTGGCTGCCTCATCCCTGAAGTGTCCAAAGCCAGGTCAGATGGGGCTTGGAGCAACCTGGGATAGTGGAAGCGATGAGCTTTAAGGTCCCTTCCAACCCATCCCAGTCTGTGATTCTGTGGTGCTCTGGATAGACTTTAGATCAATAGTGATGCAACTGATACATGCTCTTCCTTCCACAGCAAAGTTTTCAAAAAGTTCAAGAGCAACCGTTTAAGAATTCCCAATTTTTACGTCACCTGTACTCTGAGAAAACTTGAAAACTAATTATATGACCATAGGAATTTTTTAAAAGCCATTTTGTAGAGCCTGTGCTGATATTTCAGTGCAACAACAGTCAGAGCAAGGTTGCACCAGAGCGGGTTTTAGGAGGGTTCCGTGGCCCAGGCTGTGAGGCAGCAGCAGCAGTAACAGTGATAGTGAAGAAAGAGTCCAGATGATGGTACCTGAAAAAGTACATTTCAAGGAACCATCACGAGTCTTTTCCCAGTCTTACCACCATGTGCATGGGACAGCCCTGACGACAACCTGGGGCTGCTGGAGCAGGTCACTGTTTTCGGAGGAACATCTCACCCACAAAATACCAGGTGTAAAAACCTGCATTGAAGCATCTCCTCTTTAGCCTACATTAGTACCACTACTCAGCATCACGAAACAATACATGGAATCCTATTTGCTTTCCCAGGATCCTGGGATTTCCTTGTGGTTTGCACTTCACAACCCTCCAGCAAAGAAGCTACCTCAGTCAATTTTGGGACAGTTTCCCATTCTGATTCCAAGTGCTGGTACAGTACTGAAGTGTGGGGGATCCTAAAATAATTCCAGCTTTAAAATCACAACCACAGATGTAATTCTGGCACTGGGTGGACCTTTTCAGCAGATGAGTAATTGTGGCACACAAAGGGGAAAAGCAGCAGAGGCACCTGCTCCAGATGAGGCACTGGGGCCGCATGGGCACTGCTGGAGTTGCTGAAATTCTGTGCAAGTGAACTCGTGCTATGAAACCGCTCTGCCCAGCTTCCCTCTACACTCCACGTACTGCAGATGGGCACATTCTGGGATGGGAACAGTATCCCTTCTGTTCTGTAAGAAAGAACAATTGCCCTGTGGAATGCCTCCAGGTCCCAGCTGCTCTGATGGGTTCCCCAGGCAGGGCAAAGCTTTTACTCCTGTCCCTGGCTTTCCCTGAGCAGATGCCACAACTCCAAACTCAGTGGCTGATAGGCAAGTATGGGACCCTAATTTCCATCCTGCAGGTTTCCATTCAGCCAGGCACACAACACTCAGTGATAGTAGCAAATTTGCATGTTGGAATTACAGCTCTTTTTGAAAGTGTCACTGTTTCAGTTTCACCTTGGATATTAATTCAGCATCTAATCCATAACTGTTTGTAAATATGCACATTTGGGATTTACTCTAAGACACATCCAAAGTTCTTTCATCCCCTTGATATCATTCCTTCAGTGATTCTGCAAACCAGCCTGAATGCTCCCTGAGGAAGTGCAATAGGATGAGTCTATTTTTAAGTTTTAAAATATAGCAGGAAGACAAATTTTAACAATAAATCACAGATCAACGTACTAAGTGCCCTGGATATTAATAGAAATATCACCTCTCACAGAGAAGTTCTAACATTTTTGCTGCTGATATTTCAACATAGTAAGGAACAGAAATTAAGGAAGTCTGAAGCCTCGACTGGTAATGGATATTCCCAGGAGGAAAGGCTTTCTACATCATACTTCAATGCAAAGTGTGCTCCTAATATGAAACTCTCTCCATTTTGTCTTTCCCACAGCTTCTCCTGAAGAACAGGATGACTGATATGGCTCCTCACCCTCCTGAGCCCCTGTCCCACCTCAGCCACAGAAATGTCCCTGGCCTTGGGGCTCTCCAGTTACTCCATCTTCTGCCCATGGATCCTGCAGGCTCCCAAATCCATCCCCCCACCTTGCATTTGGCCATGAAGGCATTACCCTGGCAGTGCCCTGCTTCCCCAAGTCAGGGGCTGTGTCACCTGCCACTGTTACCTTTTGTCACCTTGTGCCACTGCCACAACAGGCATCACCCTGCCCCTGAGCCTGCCGTCATGCACCTCCACGCAGCGGCTCTCACTTCACCCAGCCTCTCTTCATCTTGACTCCACGGACATCCATCGTGGGGTTAGGATCAGAAATTCCTCTGGAAACTAGTTTTTGTCTCACTGTCTAAAAGAACTGATTTATTATGGTTTTTTTTCCCACCAGAATTAAGGAGCTTAAATAGCAGCAAGATGGGCACATGCCAAGAGCAGGCAACTGTCACTGCTCCATGGGCTGCCTCATTTTTCTCTCCATGATCCTCACTATATATCTCAAACCAGTGCATAAGCTCTCGGAAGTAGGGCTTGGCTTTTCTATATGCTCCGTTAAAACAAACTACGTAATAAAAATAACTGATGTTTGAAATGTAATTGGTCACTAGAATTTGCAAATCAGTAAGATAAAAGTAGAACAGCTCTGTAAATCAAGGGGTGATGAATTGACCCGGACTGGAATGAGCTGAGCAGCCCCTGTCAGTGTGTCACCCGACGTGTATTTACAGTCAGGAGGCACTTGCCTTCACAGGAGAATTTGCAATTCCTGACTCTAATCTCCAAAAGCAACAGACTCCACATGGCACAACAGATGGATCATCAGCAGAGGGTGTGTACCGCCCACACCCTGCTTGGAGGTCAGCATTTGATTTCATGGAGGAACAGAACCCCAGAATGGTTTGGCTTGGGAGGGACCTTAACACGACCCGGTCTAAGAGAAGATGTCCCCTGCCCATGGCATGGGGTGGCACTGGATGGGCTTTAAAGTCCCTTCCCACCGAAACCATCCCAGAATTTTGTGATTGTGTGATCACTGACAGCAACCTCTGTCCAACTCCAGGCCACCAGAACCCCAACAGCAGCGTGAAGATGAGCCTGGCACGGCCCCAGCCTGGAGAATGGGGCAGGCACGGGGCACGGCCCAGCTCCAGGTCGTCCAGAAGCTTCAGCCACGTGGGCTCCTGCGTGCTGGGCCTGCGCTCCACCAACACAGAGAGAGAGGCAGCTGCGGCCGAGCAATCCCCTGGCACTGCTGGTGCCGTGCAGCCCAAAGGCTTCCACGGAGCTAAACAGAAACTGCTTTCTCTCTTTGCGTCTCATCTGTTTGTACAAAGTGAGCGAGAAATCTATAAAGGATTAATTAAGACAAAATGTGTTAAATAAAACATGTTCTTCCACAGTCGAGGATTACATCCCAGCATTTTGTCAGTCTGAGGAAGCACGGATTTATAGTGGAGAGGAGGAGAAGGGAGGGCAGAGGCAGCACTGAGGTGGCTTTGGCCACCCAGCTCTGAGTGGCACCGCGTGGCTGTCACCACCAGCAGTGCTGCCTCCCTCACCTCCCTCGGCTCTGCTGCCAGCCAGGCTCCAGAATGGAGAAAAAGCAGCATTTTCCCCAGGAAGCTGCCAGCCCCCACCCCTGATCCCAGCTGCATCCCTGCCTGCTGTGCCAGGAGCAGCCGCTTATTTACCTAATAGACTCTAAAAGGTATCAAGGGAGTCATTCCCTTCAATTGGGTCATTCTGACATATGTAAATATGTATTTAAATTTGGTAAATATGTACAGTATTTAGAGTATGCGGAGAATGACACTTCTGTGGAATGGGGCACCTCTTTCCAAAGGGCTTGTGCTACTCCAGGTAAATTAAGCTCCTTTCCACACCAATCATGAGAGCTGGAATCTGCTGGAGAAGAGAGCTCTCCTTTGTGAGCTGGTGTGAACAAACCCTGCGGAGCTTGGCAGCATTCTGACTGCAGTCAGTAATTAAATGTACTGCAACAACCTAGTGGGTTTGATATAATATCTGATTTTAAGGGTAGAAATTAACGTTCAGTTTCACGTGGGAAATCATTCCTTCATCAAAACAATTCCATTACTCAAGGACTATATCTATATATTTATATGTATATGTGTATGCATGTGTGTGTATATATATATGACACCTGGGGATATGCTTTAGGGGTGATTATGGTGGCCCTGGTTGACAGCTGGGCTCCATGATCTCAAAGGTCTTTTCCAACCTCAAGGATTCCATGCACTTGCCTACATGCATGAACCCCAGCTATTGAAAAGCCTTACATACATGTGTATGTATTCCTCTTCCCTGCACTTAAAATGCAAACATTTCCCCAAAATAAAACTCTTGGTAACATTCTTCTCTTCATCCATTACAAAAAACCCAGCAAACCCTTGGTCTCTTCAGCTTCTAGCCAGAATCCCTCGTAAGAGAATAAATGTGTGGATGCTACATCACTATTCCCACAGCTCTGCAACCTCGAATTTCTTGGGCCACTGATCTAAGCAGCCCTGTGTTACAGAAATAGTTTATTAAGGAGTTCTCCAAGTAAAACCACAGCCCGCTTGATGCACCTGGATTAGAACTCTTAACAGTCCTGAAATAACTCTGTTTTTGAGGTACTTATGGCAGGACTCATTTTTGTAGGAGAAGCTCATCCACCATCCAGTGGCTTGGTAAGGAATACTGGTGGGTGGGAGAGGGACACAGGAAATCAGAGTGTTTCAACGCTTGGAGTGAAGAGGTTTTGAGCCATGGCAAAATCTCCCACGGTTTTGTTTCACAGAGAATTCCTCCCTAGTCCAGGCTCGCAGCTCGCACTGTCGGTATCGAATGAGAAACACATTAGACTATGCTTGTTTGTGTTACAGCCTAAACAGCAAGTCTAAATAATTTAGGATTTCTACAGCTCGAAGGGGAAAATAAACCAAACCAGTTCCCAGTTTGAAATGGTAAGTCCCTTTCTGGAGTTTCTGGACACAGCACTTCACACTATTTCTATGTGTGTGTACTGCATGTACAGAGTGTAGCTATGCACACTCGTTGATTAAAGGAGGTATAAAACCATGCAAAAACCCAGTAACATGTTTATATTTTACTAAATGTAAACAGTGGTGACACATTTCTAAATATAGTCTTAATTTCTTTCTTCAAAAAGGCTTGTGAAAACTAATGTAACCTGGATTTCCATATGCCTCGAGCAAACAACTACAACCCTGTCATATTCAGGTAACTTACAGGTGATGAAGGGAAACACAGGGAAGATGAGATGGTCCACGGGAATTACAGAATTGACCTAACAACCAAAACAGTCCAAAAGTAGGAATAATTTTCACAATCCTAATAAAATCAGCCTTTGCAACCTTCAGCTGACTGTTGTTTGCCACTAGAGTCTTCCCTTAGATCAAGTTACACAATGAAATTCAGGTCTCTGCCACCTCCATTTCCAACATATTATAATGAACATCATCTTAGGTGTGCATAATACCTTTAGTAACGTGTCAGGGGAGAAGAAAGTGCTCTTTCCAACACAAGCTGGGTTAGGGTAGGAGACACAGAGAAATCACGCCAAAAAAATCTTACGAACTAGTATTGAATTTCAACATTCTACTTGCTTATCATATAGTATAAATAATTCACACTTGAAAATCTTCTTTTCAGAAATGTTTACTGACACAGCAAAAATGCATGTGAGGGGTTACTGACATGGCATGTAAATGCACACCTGAAGAGACTGGAGTGATCACCAAAAGGAGGAAAGAATTAATCTAAGGAAAATGTCAGCCAAGAAAATACATCGTCCTGAGTAAAGCAGGTAATTAACAGCTCGGGTCCCTGAGTCTCCTTCCCTTCAGATCTGTCCAATGTCAGATGTGCTCCAAAACACCATCTCATAGTACAGACTTCTTCTGCTACCGCCTCGGTCTTTGATCTGGTTTATATTTTGATTTGAAAGATACGCAGAGAAAATTACTGGGAAAAATCTACCATGATAGGGAAATGAAATTTGGCTCAGATGTTTTTCCTTTATGCTGTTGAAATGAGCTTTGTGGGTTTGAACTCGTTAAATAATGCAGTTTACTGGAGGGGACCGGCTCGAGCGGGCAGCAGGAGCAGGCGTTACCGCGCCTGTGTGGTGCCACAGCGGGCACCTGCCAGCTGGGCACCTGCCAGCTGGGCACCTGCCAGCTGGGCAGCCAAACGGGACCGTGCTGCAATCCTCGTCCCGCACGGAGAGGCGAGCGACCGGGGCACGAGAGGAGCCTGTGCCAGAAGCGGCCACACAACGGCAAGATCCGAGTGCCTGCACCCACAGCACTGCCCGGGAGCTGAGGGCACCACAGGGACAGCGGGGGACGTGCAGGGACGGCGGAGGGATGGCA